>JABSSW010000072.1:0-193205 GCA_018902385.1 Physcia stellaris
CCTAACCCTAACCTAACCTAACCCTAACCCTAACCCTAACCCTAACCCTAACCCTAACCCTAACCCTAACCCTAACCCTAACCCTGCTAGCGGTAACCGCCGGGTTAAGTCATCCGGCTAGGCCTGCCGGTTTGCAAATGCAATTCTGCAGCGTGACAGCGAAAATTAAAATATAATTTAAAACAATGAACGTTTTTAATAAATTTCACGTATTCATAAACATATATCGATTTTCTTGAATTAAAATTATTAAAATTCAATTTTAATGTTCAAATAATTCAATTCAAAAATTAACATTATCATTTGTAAATATAAAATGAATATTTTATTTTGTTTGTATAATTTTTAACGAAAATATTTTTATGTTTTTTCAATTGATATTATTAATTCACAATTATCGTTTTCGAATTACATACAATTTGTTTTATGTCGATCGTTCAATAATAATATTACAAACACGAAACGATTTAAAAATAATTTTTTATTATTATTGTTGAACAAATTGAATTGTTTTGAAATTAATAAACGCAAAATGCAAATTAAACACATAATCGACAAAATATTTTTCGAATTATTATTAATATTTGCGAATTGAATTCGAAATATTAAATCGATTACATTTTGCAACGATTTATTTTATTTTATTAACAACACGACAATCATAATGATTAACGCATTGCTATTTATACGTAAAAATTCAAAAATTCGTACAATTGAACAAAGAAAACGAATATACATTTCGAAATTTGCAAAACAATTAATTATGCAATAATTAGTTTGAAAATAATATAACTTTTTACTATACATCTTTGATGCAATGCTTTTTACATTTGTTATACATTTTTCGTGTTCAAATGTTTTATCATATTAGAAGACAGAGACGAAGTTCTTGTCAAATGTTTTGTGAAAAGTCGAACGAAATTCTTGTCGATTGTTTTGTAAAAAGTCATTTCAAATTTCATGTCATCTATTCTGAATCGAATTCATAACATTCACTCGCAACAAACTGCTCTAGATCGGCGAGAAGATCAGAGATTCATCTGATTCATCGTTTCTTCTTGGAGAACGAGCTACTGTTAACGCCACATGATGGGTGTCTGTTCCGCAGGCACTCAGCGCTTGAGTGCTTTCTTGTCCTTTGTCCTCTCGCTGCTCTAGGTCTGCGGGGAGATCAGCGATTCGTCCTGATTCATCGTCTCTTCTTGGAGGGCGAGCTCCTGTTAACGCTACATGACGGGTGTTCTGTTCGCAGGCACTCAGCGCTGGAGTGATTCCTTGTCTCTGTCTCGGCTGCCATCCCGCCCAAAGCCAACGACCGCCAGTCTGCCAGCCGTGCGGGTGAGTGGAGCGGAGGAACCAGAAGCCTACAGCGTGTCCATTCTGGTATTCGGCTAACAGTCACAGTGGTAGCCGTCCATCCATCCTGAGCATTCCCACGGTCGCAATGTCCCTCCGCAATCCGCATCCTTGCCTCCAAGACCTCAAGCCTTTCACGATCCAAGCTACAGCCCACTGCACGAGTCCAGAAGAAGCGGAGAAGCCAGATACGGGGTGGGGAAGTACACGGCGGGTGTGCTGCGCGGGGCATCGTCTAGGACCATTGCAGAGCTTATGCTCTGTCTCTGTGTACCGAAACAAGCAATGCGCACAGAAGAGCTTGGATTGTGGGATACAAGGTGCAGGACGGGAGTGCAGATGCTGCGTCGAGGGCCATTGCAGTTGCTTATGCTCTGTCTCTGTGTACCGAGACAAGCGATGCGCGGGGCCCTTCAAGAGCTTGGTTGGGACACACGGCTTGGAAGAAGGTGGGGAGTGCGCTACTACGTCTAGGACCATTGCAGTTGCTTATGCTCTGTCTCTGTGTACCGAAAGCATGTCCGCGGGCTGTCAAGAGCTTGGACACAAACTACAAGGACTCCAGGAGTGGATGCTGCGCCAAGGACCATTGCAGTTGCTTACGCTCTGTCTCTGTGTACCGAAGCTCCCAGCATGCAAGAGCCCGGGACGTTGGCCAGAGGATACAGGGACTGGAGGTTGCGCACCTGGAGATCGGTTGACTTATGCGGCCTCCGCATGTCAAAGACAGCCATGGGAAGCTTCGAGACAATGGATAAAATCGGAATTCTGGCAGTCTAGACCTACACATGGGCTAACATGAGGGCAGGCATAGCTGGCTCGAACGTCCGTCTACAACGCCAATCACACGGTCGCTCATGGGACACACTCTACGGTAGAAGGAGACTTCGAGGAGGAGGTTTACAGAGGAGAGCAGACGTTGGAGACATGGACTGGAACAGTTGACTTACCTACGCCGATCACGCTGGACTTGGGGATAAGACGCATGGAAGGAAGGATAAGCCAGATAGATCTTGTGAACTTATGGAGACCTGCTAACATTTGTTGGAGATGCCTGGATTCTTGACATTGCATTCGGTGTTTGTCCAGGGCATGATTGAGCAAAGGCGAAAGATCAAGCCGTCATCAAAGTCGGTCATGCGCGGAAGGTCACAGCAACTGGCAAAAAGCTTAGGGACGTTCTCGAGATGGAGACGCTTCGGTAACATCTCATTTGTTTCTGTCACGCTAAAGCAGCTTGCAATGTTGACTGGGAAACAGATGCTATCGCTCATCCTCAACCCCATCGCCCGAGACTCAGTCCATTACCATCATCGGCAGTGGAGGAGAGGAAGAGGACATCGATCACTCTGATGACGATGCGAGGAGTCATCGATGGCTGCCCGTTCTGAACCTCTTTGTCCAAACTGATACCTCCGCAGGTTCTGCTTGTCCGTCTCCGCGATTGGTGGCTGCCGACTCGATTGATTGCCGTGAACTTGGGGGATCTCCGTCATCGTGGAAGAGTGTTTTGGGTAGGCAATACATGCGCCATCACTTAATTGCGTGGCTAATGCTCGATCCAGAATACTGGGCGGCTGCTATCAACTCCCGAGCTTGTTCGTTTCCTGGACTACACTTGGACTTTCCATACCCTGAGGGCAAATGCTACCTGATGGCCAAAGTGGAAATGGTGGTCCGGTATGTCTACCTTGCGTAGATAAAGTACATTGTCTTCTGCATGCCTACTCGTTTCTTCATAGCCATGATTAAGTCGACAGCAATGCGCACAAGCTTCAAGCTCGCAGCTTTGTAATCCTGACCTAGGCACGGCTCTGAGACCAGACCAACTAACTATCATTGTCCAGCCCTTGCTCGCTCGACTTCGAAACTTCCGCTATCCGACAGGACTGGAGCGATGCATCGTCGCGATGCCGCCATCGACCTTTCAGCTTCAGAGGAGGTTGCTTGAGGTACAGTCATCTGCGGTCTCTGGCCAGGAGCGCATCTACGTACGTTACCTAACTCTTGACAGGTGCTCGAGGGAGAAGATCAGCCTCGGGCGGGAGTATTGGAGACGTCTGAGTGCCTGTCGAGGTAGCCAAGATGAAGACGGTCTTCACAGTTGGGCTTATTGGCAGCCGTAAGTTCGCACTCCCCTTTGGTTGGCATTGCACTGCAACAGGCAATACGCGCTGTTGCATCTCCAGTTGGCCTAGCATGATTGTAGAGAATTGCGCAAAGTCAAGGATCAAAGATCGCCTTTTAGTTAACACAGGATTTGGCAGGTCAAGGAGACAAGGCTCTGTGGCAAACGCAGCAGGACCTTCCTTCTACTGTAGCTCGCCTTAGGCACTGTGGCTTCACTGATGGATCTGTGTGCTCTGCAGTCAAGAATCCAGAGGACGTTGGCCGGTCTGGCAGGAGATCTATGTCATCAGTGTTGGAGCACTCGACAAGGCTATCCCTTCAGTCAAGGGAAATCTGATCCAGGTTGGACGTTGCTATCGAATTCGTACGTGCTGTTCCAGTTCGAGTGCCGGTCACACCTGAAAGATAACCTGTCCTGGACACGCGTAAGAGCCTCCACGAGACTCAGGAACACCGAGGAGATTGGTATTTCAATGATCTTGTCTCGTTCATCCTTGTGCTGAGCTGGATCCTATCCTCAGGTGTTGGCTTGTAAATCTAGAACGGCCTACCTTTGCTCTGGCTAGCTGGAGACGCTCACAGCGATGATAGACACATCGGTGTCCAAAGTCAGGACGAGGCGGCGTCAATGTCAACTGCTTCTTCATGTCGGCCTCAGCTCAGTTGCTGGTACCCTTGAAGAAGCTCTCCGATTCTATTTCCGGGATGGACCAGCATTCTATCTCTAAGCCACGACGTGCGTCAGGAGGCTTTGTAGGTAGTTTCTATCAAGAGAGTTCTCGACAGCCCTGGAGTGTGAGCAGAGGATGCTGCGCCAGGCAGTCTCCGTACTGTTTAGTCCGCCACGGCCTTTGGCACAGGCTTCCAATAGAGCGCACAGGACAGCAGCTACCGACTTCTCACGAGACAATTGGTCCAGGCGACAAGCCTACTGGCGTTGTGATAGGGAACCCTCTCTCCTTGTCCGGGAACAGGATTTCAATCAGGTAAATAACAATCCAGTCCTCTCGCATCCGAAATTGGATATTTGCAATCCAACTTCAAGCTCCAGTGTCCATGAGTCCTCAGATGCCTCTTCGGGTTACCAAATGAGTGATGAGAAAGCTAATTTGCCTGCTTAGGGAAACCAAAGAGCTTTGGAAACGCACTCGCCATATCTCTCCCCCGTGGCAACCCAGCCTCGTCGAAGACTCATAGTCCCGAAGTCATCAATAACTTCCCTACTTCTAACATTATTTTGGGTGACCTTCGAGCTGGCAGTCTGGACCCATCGAATACTTCTTGTTCTTTGATTGCAATGGATTGAACCCTACAAAGCATGCCTTGCCTGGATCTTTGCCGTGTGGCAAGCTGCGAGGCTATTTGATCCTTTGAAAGTTCCGCCTTCGGTGTCACAGGCATGACCAGAGATATGCTCTGTGTTCGGACCTGGAAAGGGTGCGCGCCACATTCAGAGAATCCTCCTGTTCGCAGAGCTTTTCGGTGGTCAACGGCTGATGTCCGTTTCCAGAATGGATGGCGATTCCCAACTCAGGCAAGACTGACGAGGGGAAGAAGTCCAGATTCAGCAGAGCATCAATGATCACGTGATGGTAGAGGTTTGACGGCCGGTACGGTGGAACAATCACCCCCAAAGATATCGACGGTGGCAGAGGAGTGCTTCCAGGCTACGAGCTGGAGGAAACAATTGGTGAAAGTGTGAAGCGCGGGCACCAGGGAGCATGTTATTACTCGAACTTCAAGGACTTTGAGAAGTGAGGGAGTTCCAAGGATACTCGCTCCAGACACGACGGTCGGCATGAGTGACGGGGATGCTCGCCTGCTTCCTGGCTGTTGTAATGTCGCCTTGTCTTGGAGTTTGATCGATTGTGGGAGTGTTAGAAGTCACAACACAAGGAGGAGCGCAAACAGCACGCTGAGACTCGCTTACTCTTTCACAATACTTTGGAAAAAGGAAAGAGAGGGTGGAGACAAGGAAGCTTAGGAAGAACAGCAAGAGATACGTGGGACAATGCCCATTTACGCCCCGGACCGCGCTGCATCAACGGAGGCATTGCCCATCTCTTAAATCGAGAAAGCGAGACTGCTCTCCTGGGTGGGTCAACCCCTACCAAGCCACCAATATTGCGCGACTCTTTATCAACAGCCAGACGCCCTGCTGGAAGCTCCGGCCTTCCCCTTCTCACTGCCGCACCCCGTCTCTCACTGCTTCCTGTTTCCAAAGCTGCCGAGAATGAAGAAATGGAGAGATCTGTGGCCACGAACGAGGGGATTTGTAAAGGACGAGGCTGAGATGGAAGTCATCTTTGGTGTAAGAGCCACCCAATTCCTGGTTGTCTCTTTAGCTAATGCATCTGAATGGGCACGGCAACACTAACGGTATAGAGCGAGGCCTCTAAGAGACCCGGGACCGAGAGATAAAAGCATTGTGTTGGCTGCAGCAGCATCCTCCGCGTCTCGTACGCAATCATCGCATCACACCTCAGCGTGCTTTCTTCCGAATAAATCACCCCTTCTCGCTGCCGCAACTGGTCTCTCACTGCCGCAACTGGTCTCTCACTGCCGCAACTGTCTCTAAAGCAGCCGGGAGTGGACGAAGGGTTAGATGCGTGGCCACGGATGATGGGAACACGAAGGACAAGGCTGTG
The DNA here is from genome assembly GCA_018902385.1 of Physcia stellaris. NCBI lineage: Eukaryota > Fungi > Ascomycota > Lecanoromycetes > Caliciales > Physciaceae > Physcia > Physcia stellaris. Next base: position 6,135 of record JABSSW010000072.1, read on the forward strand.
GTGGAAGCATTCCCCCTTCTCGCTACCGCACCCAGTCTCTCACTGCATCCGTTTCCAAAGCCGGCGAGAGTGGACGAAGCGATAGATGCGTGGCCACGGACGATGGGAATACGAAGGACAAGGATGTGATGGAAGCCCTCTTCCTTTTGTTTGCCGCACCCGGTCTCTCACTGCATCGGATTCCAAAGCTGCCGAGAATGAAGAAAGGGAATACGAAGGATAAGGCTGTGGTGGAAGCCATTTGGTGTAAGAGCCACCCAAATCCTGATTGTCTCTTTAGCCAATGCGTCTCAATGGGCACAGCGACACTGACAACATCCAGTGAAGCCTCCGGAAGGAAGAGACCATGAGAGACCATGACCGGGAGACAATCATTATGTTGGCTGCAGCATCCTCCGCATGTTGTTCCAATCATCGCAAACCAGACTCCATTGCACAGCGTGCTGTCTCCCAGTCCAACGAAAGAATGAGAGAATGGGATGCGACAGACAGGAGGCGACAGAGGTGCAAGCTTGGTCAATGGTGATGCTTTCTAACCCGTGATACGATCAGCGAATAGAGTGGTAGGAGAGGTTTCCAATAGCATACCCAAGATCGCGCGGTTATGGTGGCGCTTGGTAACCACGAATGGAGCGAGAAGATGCGTGGACAGCACAATTCCTGGTGCAAAGCCTTCCAGGCACGACGCGGCTGGATACCATCAGGGAAATTGAAGGGTACAGCATATTGAAGGAGCGCTGGCGAGACTGGACAAGGAGATGGTGGAAAGGATGTTTGCACACTCGCGACGCTCTAGAGTACCGCTTGTGACGCAGGCTTGGCGGGCCGGCTTCCGTGATTATTGCGCCCTCCAGATTATTATTGCACAGCCAAACTCTGAGAGAATTTGCTCCAACGCGTGCGCATAGGCAGCTTCTTTCCACCGGGAAACCGCTCTTTCGGCGCTCCGGTGAGAGACCGCTTTCCGAGGGAATGGTCGGCCAATGACTCTCCATACTTCACACCAACCAGCATCGACCTCAGCATCCTCAGCCATTTCACCGAGTCTCTTAGCACCTGGAACACCTCGTCAAGTCAGGCGTACAATTTGAGCTTCGGCCGAACCGGCATACTGGCGAGTTAACCTTGAACGGTGCGATTTGATGGAAGTACGCTGACTCTTCCTCGACGACAGGCGTTCCACCTCAATAAGCCTACTCATCTTTCTCTCCTATCTCCCATCTATACTCTCTCTACTACCTTACCACGGCACCATCAGAATGTCTCTGTGTCTCGCACGGTCGGCATCAGTCTACCCAGAATGTCAGGACGGAGAAGGGTGCAGCTTGATGAGAGATCCAGACTTGCCCACCTGAAGGAGTGGTGGATCGTATCACGAACGATGCCATGATAGGACTTGGTTGGATTGCAAGCATCCGAGCTCTCGCGCGTCGGAGCGCAGTCATGGTATTCGCGTTCGCCTCGCGCAAATCCCGACTCAGTCACTACAGTGGAGTTCCCTCGACGACTGGCATAATGAGCCACTTCATGTCATGCTCCCAGAGCACAAAAAGAGTAGGGGAAGGAGGTAAGGATCATGAGAGAGGGCCCGGAGTGGCGAAGACAACGTGACCAAGCGAGAATAGGCATGGCCAATACAGCTCCATGGCTTAATCGCCTGTTCAAGTGAATGGCCTGCCAGTTACTCTACCTCCTTTGCCTTGAGCCACTATCAATGTTCAGGGTCCTTACGGCCATTCCGCCGAATCTCTCAACGAAGCAGACATGCGATAAGTCATAGCCAGCTGATCGACTGCCTGGTAAGTTAGCTCCGCAATGAGACGGTTACTGATGGACGCTGACTCTCACTCGACGACAGGCACTCCCCAACTACAGGCTACCTCTTCTTCCACCTCTACCCCTACCATCTCACACGGCTCTATGATACCGCCGTATCTTGGACGGTCGGCACTAATCCGCACAATCTCTAAAGACGGCGGAAGGAAGCTACTCCGTGGAAGGTCTGGATTCGGCTGCCTAGAGGCGTGTTTGGCGCATCGCGATACCTTGCTAGTAGGAGGTGCAAACATGCTCATCGGAGTGAATACAGGGTTTTGCATCTGCCACATGCAGCCAGCCAGTACAGTAGGGAACACTGGACAATTAGCATGCCGGGTCACTTCATTCCATATTTCGAGAGCAAACGAAGAAGGGCAGGAAAACGAGGCAAGACTCAACAGAGGGGCTTCGAGCGACGAGAATGGTGACCAGACAAGAATGGGCATGATCAATACGACTTCCTCGATTAGCCCTGGCGAATGGCTGTCATTACCCGGGACGTTACATAAAGTAGGCAGAGCTGCTTGAGGGGTTTGAAACGCTAAGAGCTGGAATAGCTAGTGATTGACAGATTTCGCCAAAGCTCCGGTCGCGCAGCCCCAGTACTTTGAATGCTCGTCTTGACTCAAGGTCTCCTTTGAACATCCTCAACTGCGGCGCCTTCGCCTCCTCGACGATCCTTCCCCGCCACCGCGATCCTTCCCCTCCTCGACCATTCTTTCCCTCCACCGTGGTCCTTCCCCTCCTCAACCATTCCTCGCCTCCAAGACGACCGTACAAGAGTCGTTTCATACTGAGCCGGCGCTTCGTAGGTAGTCAAGAGACAACTGCCGTTGCACCAGCTTTCAGAAGCCATACCGCAGAAACATTGGCGAACCGTGAGCTCTTCCACATCATTGGACAAGCCCTGTCGTTTGACTGCACTGACCGCATGGCAGAATGAACTCGCGCCACCACTCCATCCTCAACAAGGGCAGCAGCAGCAGCGCCTAAGGCACTCCCGAAGTCTACCTTACCTCCGCGTGCAGCCATCTCCACAGACCCTTCTCACCTCTCATCCTGCTTCTATGCTCACTCTTGGTCCTCCGATCACCTAATATTAGCTTCTCAACTACGCTAGTACTCGGCTGGGAGATCGGGGCAGGCAGACCAACAGGGAGAGGTCCACTTTGACATCCTTTGGGAGGGACTGGGCTGAAGGTCATACTCGAGCGGAAGATTAAGAATTCAGGAACTGGGATGACATCGTACGATATAGTGGTGATTGTTGGGAGCAGATACGCTACTCAAGGACATCGCTAGAAGCCATGACGCAGCCTGTCGACAGCAAGCGCGATACCGGTTTGCCAGCAGACGACGCACGACGATACATATTCCGCGTGGGAAGTTCGGGAACCACCGGTGGAGCTTGGGTGGCGGGTTGAGACACTTAAAGGTCTATTGTCGTCTTGAGCGTAGGGAAGGCTAGGGAGAAAGGCCATATTGGAATTCTTTTCAGGGCGACGTTCTCTCCGTCTTTGCGATACTGTCAGGTACGTAACCGCAATTTTCTCGGCTGCCCGAGCTTGCTTCCCTGTGGGATTCTTGGATGAGGTTCCTGACCGCGAGGCCGCTGTATTCTAATGGAGTCCTTGTCTGCTCGGGTCCTTTGTCGTGCTTGTGGGTCTCTGACCCGCTCTCATTTGCTTGCATCCTCTTCTCCATTGCATCCTCTTCTCCATTGCATCCTCTTCTCCATTGCATCCTCTTCTCCATTGCATCCTCTTCTCCATTGCATCCTCTTCTCCATTGCATCCTCTTCTCCATTGCATCCTTTTCTCCATTGCATCCTCTTCTCCATTGCATCCTCTTTCCGTTCCATTCTCTTCTCTACTGCCTAGCCCGTTGGACTTCAAGATACGCATAGTCATACCAATTCTATATATTTCCGCAACTAGACAGCTTGGAAGGCCATGTGGAGGTAGACCAGCTTGTGCTCTCTTCATCGATTCATTGAGAAGCTCGGAGCGGATCTGTGGTGACGACGGACAAAAACAGTCAGCCTTCTTCTTGTTCGCTTTCCTAATCAAGAAGCCTGAAATGTGCCGAAATTAGTTTCCTTTCCAAGCCTCGGACTCAAGGATTAGGATCGAGGTGTTTGACTGGCAAGACTTCGTTCACTTTACGTTCGAGGAATACAGGCGACCTTGAGCTCGGAAGCTCTTGTTAGCGGTCTTGGTCTGAGACAGTCGTTCCCCGTTAATGACTGCCCACCTCGTAAATCCGTTCTCATTCCTGTTGCCTTACGTATCTGGAGGCAATCGGATTATTCGCAAGTCATATTTCATCAACACGCGTACAGCTAGCTCACCGACGAGTCTCGATGACACAAGCCCTTTTTGAAGGACACTAGGTGTGTAGGCTTTCGTATTCCGAGATTTATCCAGATATCTACTCATGCCAAACGCCAGTCCGTCTTGTATTAGAGACCTTATTGCAGCCCTTAACATATACGTAGCCCTATTGTGCTTCTAGCCCATCTTTTGCGCCCTACTGTATGAGGCTGCCACTCCCTTGAGCCAACACCCACCCTGATTCTCTCCGTTATGAAACTCTGCTTCTGGCTACGCTATCCTTCATTCGTTTCAAAGTGCTTCATCGCTTCGAATCGCGCAATCCTACACTCGTTTGGCCGTCGGGCGTGCTCCCGTGAAGAGTGCCGCCTTATCATCATCGACATCCTGCCGCGCGAAATCACACCTTGTCAGCATTAGGCTGATGCGAAGGGATCCATCACAATTATTCGATCTGCTGCACCTGTTGCTGTTACTGCTTCCACTGTGGGAATCGCCGCTACTCTGGCTCTCTCTCTTCCCGAATCACTACCTCTTGGTGGATCATGGAAGAGCTTGATTGAGCGACAATAGCCAGTTGATCCGACAGTGTTGTTGTTTCTACTGCCGTTGCGGAGTTCGACAGACGACAGAAGGTAAGAACTAACCTGTAGTCTTGAGAGTCGTTGGCCGACCTTTCATGTAATATCGTCTGAGCCTGGAAGAACTTGGAATGGAAATGAGAATAATCAGTAATGAAAGGACAATTTGAGACTTGCACTGATGGATTACTTGGCTGATAATGCAATTTGGAAGGCTATAGCTGGAGATTATTGTTTTGAGGGAAAGTTGACCTTGAGCAAGTAGCAGCTTTAGTGGTCTTCTCAGTGGTGGTAAAGATTTTCGCAATATAATAACGTAACATGCGCTGCATTAATGCCAATCCACCGAATCAAATCGCCGAAGGCAGGAGGAAACCATGTCAAAGACAGAGGTACATAGAATCTGCATGCAATGGAAGGGGCAAGCAATGTGCCATCAATGAACGTAGCTCGAAGGAACCCGCTGCAGTGAGCCTAGACGTGATGCATAAAAGTCCTGGAGTCTATCAGCTCAAAGTAAAAACTAAATGACAAGACTGTCTACACGTTGAAGGATCGAAGTATGAAAAAGCAAAGCTAGATAAGGGAAGTATAACGGTTGGTCTTCAAAGGGCGGGAACCTACTACTTCCATGTACCCATGAGCTTTCAGAGACAGGATTGGTGTGGTAGACTCGGAGACTCGGGTAAATATAGCAGCTCCTTGAAGTGGGTAGCTAGGTCATAGTAGGTGTTATTCATGTCAGAGTTTGCAGCACTCCATACTCTGGCTTTTCTGGGATATCTGTCTTCATCGCATTCCGGGATGATACGAATCAACGCATCCCGTGTTCTTCATCACTGTTTCGCCGATGTGAAGCAAGCGCAAGACAAGAAGTTGGGGAGATATTGTTGTAACCAGACCTCCAAGAGTGTATCGCCACAGTAATTTTATCCACCTAGCTTTCTACCTATCTTTGTGTTGAAGGAACTGTATCATCCTCACATAACGCTGCGCTTGGCCCAATATGTAATACCTTAATACGATCCAGTTGATGATTTGGCATACGCGGCCTTCGTTGAACTTGGGGTGGCAACGATGAATGGTGGCTTGAAGAACGTGTCCAAAGGACCAGCAGAAGTCGATATTATTTTTGTGTGCAGCCTCTGTTGAGAAAGCGCCTCCACTTGCATCGTTCGGACTTTTGCTGGAACACCCCAAACCTGGACTTAACTTCAAAGCTCCTGTTGTTGTGAACTCCACCTACTTCTCCTCTTCCTCTTCCACCACGTCTTGCTCCTTCTCCACCTCCTCATATTTCTCCTTGTTTTATTTTGCCTTCTCCTCCACTCTCGCCTCCTCCTCCACTCTCGCCTCCTCCTTCACTCTCGCCTCTTTCTCCACTCTCGCCTCCTCTTCCACTCTCGCCTTCTCCTCCACTCTCGTCTCCTCGGCTTCCTCTTCGTCCGCGATCCGCATCGTCTCCTCTCCTCTTACTCCATCCCTGGGACCTCCTCTTGCTCCTCTTCCGCTTTTGCTTCCTCTGGTTCCTTGTCCAATGCTAGCCTATTTCCAAGGGGAAGGCTCTGTCGCTGCCACCATCCTCCACGCTGATTCTTGCTGCTGCTTTCCCAGTATGAACAACGCCCGCAGCGATTGTATCAAATACGACTCAACGCGGGGACCAGCGAGGCACTTAACGCAAACCTTAACATCAACCGAAGCTGTGACTGCAGAAACCGAGAGGGTGGCAGCGAAAGCCAGAGAGAGAAGGAAGAGGCGGGGGCCGGGAAGTAGATTACGGCCATGCGGCGGCGGGTGGATTCGGTGTTTGTGGGCGATGGGAAAGGCGCTGTTGAGGGTATAATGTTGGTAGGGGTTGGTGGCGGGGGATGATGTAGGTTTGGGAGGCGGGGAAGGAAACGGAGAATGTATCGCAGGTGGAGTTGAAGGTCTGGCTGCTGAGGATGCGAAGGCCAAGAGGGAGGCAGCGAAAGCTAGGATGGAAGCCGAGAATGCAGCGCAGCTGGAGTAGAAGGTCTGACTGCTCAAGTGTCGGTAGCAAGTCAGTAGATTGTCACAGGAACAGGAGGTTATTCACCTTGTCTGAACACGGCTCTGGTGGTCGCAGGGTTTGCTCTCTTTGATCTCCATGTTCCATTCCTTGCAAGGCTTACCGCGTGATGAAGATCTAGACACGCACGGGATGGTGCCAGAAATACGCATTTAGAGATCAGGGTACGACTAACAGCTTGCGCAGCGTAGGTTGCAATGAGACCGTGTGTGGCGGAAATGGGAGGTCATAGACGTATTTCCACGCTGAATGGGCAGTAACATCGATATTTGACATGACTAGGCGCGTCTGGTATGTGGAGGTGGTGGATGAGTACTGTGAAAAGGACTAGATGTGTACTGTCCCGTTTCGTCAAATGTGTGGTCCCCCTTTGAGAACGGACCCGCTTGTCTTCGGACATGTGGAGAAAAATGTAGGGAGAGACCGAATGAACACAGTTCCAGCGATAGTAAAGCGTTTAGGTAGAGGAGCTGGTGTAGGAGAAATAGGACAGTCACTGAGTTCCCGCCCACTCGCTGCGGGGTAGATCGTAGAATTGACTTTGGGTTTGGGTTTAAGTTGCCGAGCGGCGCGGGCCGCTGAGCCTCTTTGCGGGACCCTGCGTGCTTGCGAGAGGGAGGCTCGAGATGGTCCTGAGGGAGACCGATCACAAACGTCACAAAGGTGCACTCCAACCACATGAAGGAGATCAATCAGCGTAGACAATGGGGCGTAAGAAGTAACTAAATTCCGCGCTATCATCCTATATACAGAAAGGGAGAGATATATTTCTCAGCCCACAAATTGCCACAGGAGACGAAAGCAGAGCTCTCAAGCCTATATGTGGAAAGGAGAGCAGCGGAAGAAGCTCGATCCTTGAGGAGAGCAGCGGAAAAGCTCGATCCATGAAAGAGAGCATCATTGAAAGCTCCATCTTTCCAGTTGACCAGCCATGCACCTTCGTAGAGTATGCATGTCTTCTGGCAACAATGTGAGAAGCGGCCAACTCTCGACCAACCACCGCGCAGTACACAGTACAAAGGGACCGCAGTCAGAGTCATTGCTCTGCTGCGACTGCGGAGGCGTACGATAATGACCATTTCGCACATCCACCCTGCCTGATGAAAGAGTGAAGAGGTGCTGTGCGATCAGCCTCCACTTCGCGAGGAACTCGGCGTCATACCCTCCTTTGCTGGAGTAGTAATCGACCGTCGGTGCTCCCTGATTCAAAGACAAGACTGCCATGACCCAGTGATTGTCCATGACATGAATGGGGAAGAAGTGGTGTCCAACCTCTTCAATTTTCGCCCCTGGATATGGCGCTGGGGGCCATGCTCTTGTCAGCAATTGCCCGGCTTCGAGACCCTTTGCCAACCAAGTAGTCCAGGAATGCCACCTGGGCGAGCCTTCTTGTTGATTCATGATAGAATCATCATCAAGCTGGAGATGGCCGTTGCCGAGATGACAGACCAAAGCCAAGTAGCAGTCGATGAGGCGGTCGGTGAGCCAGCTCCCATCGATCAAAGCCACCATCTCCGCTGGACTGAATTGGCATGGAGGGCTTAGGAGACCTGCACGTTTGGAGAGAATGGGGCCTTTGTCGTACCATGTAAGGCATTCAGGCTCGCCATCGAGCTGATTCTTCTCCAAGACCTGCGCATGGGTTAGTGCAGGGGTGGTCTCTCACTCTCCGTACGGCGCTTCTTCTCACGATTGAGCGGAGCACCAGTAAATACTGCAGGAGCACGCTTGGTCACCTGCTTAGGACCCGAAAACTTGTCAAGCTGTGCTTTTACTTGTACAGGTGCCTGCGAAGCAGCTTCCTGTTTCTTCTGTAAAATACCGCGAATGTGCTCCAGCCTCTCGAGAGCCTTTCTAGGCTTAATAGGCTTTTGAGCGGTCACGTCCATGGTCTTAAGCGCTTGGCATATGTTGTACCAGGCCGCCTCGCATCGCTGGACCTTCTCAATGTCTTTAGCCGTGACAGCTGAGTGCCATTTGCCTTCGTCTCCGATGGCCATTTGGAATTCTATCGCTTCAGCGACAGCAAGCTCTAGCACCGCTGCAGAAAAGTATTATCAGCATTTTCCATGCTCGATTAAATGCATGATTGGTCTCCTAGTGACATAGCAAGCACGTGGAGGGAATATCTCTGGCGTTCTTGATACGATTAAAGCAGCCCCGTTAGAGAACGGTGGCAACCACGGACACTCTTTATCGACGTAGGTGAGGACGCAAGGGCGGAAAAGCAAGAACAGGAGGAATACAAGTGACTTACGGGTCTTAGGTTCCCAGCGAAATTTCTCTTCTATCACTGGATTAGCCTTCAGCCACGTTGCAGCATCAAACACCAGTTTTATCAATGTAAAGATGATGGGGTTGTCAGGACTGCTATCGTCATGCTGGATGCTGAGATCCTTCAGTCTCATTAAGATGACCTGGCAGGCCAACAAGATATAGACTCCAAAGTCGCGTAAAGCTGATTCCTTAGCCTTCTGGTCTGTTGCTCTAAGGTATTCTGCAAAGAGTAAATTGACCGAGGACCAAGATCTGCACAACTCACTGTCGTCCGCCACCAGTGGTGGTGCTCGAGGCAATGGCAATGGCCGCTTACCTACCTGGTCTACTTTTGCTTGAGTAGCCATGACTGAGCGAGGACACAGATGTGGATTGACTTACCTTACTTACCTTGATGGATACGTCTACGTCTGGGTTCGAGTGGTTGATAAAGCAAATGCGGAACTGCCGCTTCGCACTTTCCACTTCCGCATTCCATCCAAGGTCGGCCTGCTGAACAGGGATGCTGATGCAGGGAAGGCGCGTGGAGTCCCAACCGTCAAAGAAATTGCTCGAACCTTCTGCTCGTTATATTGCAAGCGGCCGTTCATTGTTCTCCTCTTCCTTGTTCTTCATTCATTCGGAACGTTGTTTTTCGCCCATCGCTTCTGGGGGGTCGTCCCATGTCATACCAACTTCATAGTTCGACCGCGTAAGTAGAGGAGTTAGGCGACCATGCTACTGTCCAGCAGAACTCTTGTTGTGGGTGTTTTCTTGCAAAGACGGTGCTCGCTGGCCGGGCCAACCACCAAAGTCTCTATACACAAAGCCTTCAGGGGCATTAGCTCGGGTCACCGTAGGTCTGTCACATGCCTCGCTCACATTTCCAGTAGCATCACAGAATTCTTCAGACGCTATCGGTGCCCAAAGAGCAGTTCGGATGAGTATGATGAAAGCATCATGGCACCTCTGGAAGGTAAGTCCTTGCTGACTTGGGTAGCATCTTGGGAACGATCTGGAGACTTTGAAAGATGCACCAATTGCTATTCGTGACTGGGTATGCAGACAGAGAAACCTGCATGGAAGGTTGACATGCAATTGCACTTGGCTCCAGTGTGTCTCACTGATTCAAGTACATGCACACCTGCTTACCTCTGTTGATTGTGAATATCGTTCCCGCAGTTTTACACTTCGACCTCTTGTATTTTTATGCTGGATGTTTCCCTTAAGGCTCTTGTCTATGGGACGCCCATCTACTGCTTCTAAAGCCATCAACGTCTGTCTTGGCAGTCTGGTGGATACAAGGATACAGGTATCATGGAGCGCTCCACAATTGCGTTCCCCTCCTCGAGACTACCGTTCAACAGATCCCTTCAATGGGTCTGCAGAATCTTCTAGGATTCGGCAGGATGTCTCAGATAGCTTGGCGTAGCCTGTCGTCCCACCGCCGAAATTGGATAACAGTCCGCCTACACTGACTATGATACGAGCAGACAGAAGAGTCATAGACAAACGGCTAGAGCACTGCGTAGATACTTGGAAATTCATTTGATGGTCAACCCAGCTGCCAATGGTGAGAACCTGAAGATGGCGTAAACCGCTCGGTAGGTACACATCAGTCCTAGGTTTGTAGGTAGAAGTACCTGAGTTTTCGTTTGTGGAAGACCAGGAACAGTCTATATCGTTAATTCTTTGACACCATCAAGCGCAGACAGTTGATAAGCGTTTGGTTCTAGCCTGAATCCACGACATATGACAGGCGACAGCTAAAGGGAATGGAGTGAAGACGAAAACAACATCAGAAACTTGCGAAGTAGTGCAAGTTGAAGAATAAAAGAGGCGGACGAAGCCTACCTATCATCTCTTTGCCTCCGTATTAATAGCTACCGGCCCCTACGGAATTCGAAAATCTCATCATGATCGCATCCTCTGATCAATACCGAAGATTATCATAGCATTGGCCGCCACCGCAAAAGCCAGCTGCTGTACTGAAGCTTCTGGGCTTTATCGCAGTCATGCTTGGGCGAGGCCTCACGTAGCGTCGATCGAACCGAAGAAACACTTCTTCAGCCCTCAACCTAGTCTAGCTTGCTCGGGGCAGTAGGCAGCTGTATTTATTGATGATCCAACCGGCTACTCAGTGATAGGCTTCCGAAAGCCATTCTGAGTACCTGATAGTAGGTGGGTTCGTCCGCCAAAGACTTACTCCGGGTGGCATCCTCGTACGACGACCTGATGACGTTATTTACTCTATTTGATTGGGCGATATAGAGCCTGCGGTGGCTATCTGTCAGTCCTGCAGTGCTGAGCTGTGGAAGGCTTCCTCAACATAGCAGCCAGGCACTTCTTAGAGTCTACGCTTGAGGAGATCGTTGGGTCTGAGCAGGGGAACGATACCATCACCACGGCAGCGAGTGTGCATATAGAACAGCCTCATCTTGCAGGAAATCCCAATCATCTGAGAAGCCTTCTCCATAACGTATCTGGAACGGGAAAAACAGCGATGGTAATGTCCGCAGCCAACGCAGCTGGAGTACAGTAGCTCCCTGTAAGCTGGCAATAGTGGAGAAAGAGCTTGCAAGCTTGTTCCAGATAGCCCAGGAGAATACGCCTGGGTAAATTATCCTAGAAAAATTCAGTGTCTATTTGCAGACGGCGGCAACGAAGTGACAGCTTAATTGAGACTCTCGATATCGCATTTCCACGAAGGACTGACGGTTATTGCCGCGACAACGAGTCCATGTTTCCAGCATCGCGCGGTACGTTGCCTTGACGGATATCATGCCGCCGGTGGAGGAGAAGGTGCCGAAGAGGAGTACTCGCTGTGGATATCATTAGGAGTATCCAGCAATGACATTTGGAGGGCAAGACTTTTCCTGATGCAGAACATGCCAGCCAGGATCGTGGACGGTCTGTTTTGCAGCTGTTGATGAGGAGAGTTTTTTGTCTCGTCGGGCTGCCAGAAGGCGTCTGCAGCAAGCCTGCGTGGCACATCTTGCCGGTAAGCTTCTCCATGACAATCTCTAGAAGTCTATCGACCCGCTTGAGAACTAAGGCGGAAGATAGGTTTTGTCGTAAGACTCGGCAAGCTTTGAAGCATTGGTTGGCTTGGATAGCAGAATTGAGACTCTGGTGGTTGGCCCGGCAGCAAGATCTGTTGAAGCCCCGTGCGGGAGACTGCTCGCAATAAACCGATAGAAACTCGTTGATACATACAATCTTATCCCATGGTCTGGTGTGGTGCTATCCCGCCTTGCATCAATATGATAATACGCTTACCCGTATTTGGCACATTGCGTATGAAGACATCATGAAGGCGACATGAAGATGGCATGAAGAAAACATCATCTTCTGCTTTCGCCCCAAGTCGGGTACCCGTAGATCTATCGGTGCTTCTTAGAAAATGGCATTGTTTACTACTAGACTATAGGATATAAATTCTACCTAAATGTCTACCACGTCAGATTTCTACGCAAAAAGCAGTAGCCGGAAAGGTGACATGTCGAGGCGGAGGAGATCAACTTGGCAGAGATCGATCCTCAAACACTCGACAAGTCAAGGCGGAGGAGATCAACTTGTTAGAGATCATCCTCAAGCACTCGACCAGAGGTCGCTGGTTGCATCGTCATCTAAATGCTCTTGCGGTCTTTTGCCCAGGCAGCGTGACGTGCTTCATCGCTTCCCGAGTCACGCGCGTCAGGTTTGACCTCCTCGATGGCGGCTTCCATGTCTTCCAGAGTGATCGGGCCAGGCTGCAAGTCAAGCGAGCTACCTATAGAGCGTCAATGTCAGCACGTTATGCTGATCGATATGTGAGCGTTGCTCGAGTTTGGCGACGACTTTTCCAAGCAAACCAACACCAACACGAAAGGTCAAATGCAGCCAAAATTTAAGGGAAAAGACGATAAATCGAGTTGGATATTACATCCTTTCCGAATCTCCATTCATGTGGACTTCCAGTATTACATCCCAGAGACGTGTAATAGATGATGAGAAGACAAGAAAGGTGGGGACTCGATCGCATTGGAGGCCAATGTACTTGGGCTAAGAGAGACTTACCATGAAACACTGACGCCCCAGTATCATGCGGAAGACATGCAACTGCTATGGTCTGACCCTGGAACTCCACCTATGTTATTGTAAGCGGTAGTTGGCCTGAGTCTTTCAATGCTTACTTACGTTGCGGAAGTGGCTCGGAGAGCTTTCATCGAGCCTGTCCTCGGTGTTGTTCCATGCAATGCGAACGACTCTTTGCACGTCATCGCCAGTAAAGCCAGCCATGTCTCGACCTAGCTGTTGGATTTGCTCTTCTGTCAGCAAATGATATGACAATGACTGGATCTTGAGCCGTAAAATTTGAGTGACCTCTTCCGTAGAAGGTAGGGCGACATGATACTTAACGTCAAAGCGACGAAGTACCGCGCTGCTAATGAGCCAGGGACGATTGGTCGCGGCGATTACCGTCACCCCTTCGTAGGACAGCGACATCTTTACCAGCAATACGGACGCAACTCTTTGGCTGCTTTCTGACTCTGGCTTGTCGCCCACTGCGAACAGCTTGTCTATTTCGTCGAAGAATATGATTGCGGGCGCACTCTCCTGAGCTATCTGAAACAGAGCTGCAATGTTCTTCTCACTGTTACCAACGTACTGGTTCATGAGAGAACTGCTGAGGACCATGAAAAGTGCAGAATATCCGACTGAATTGGCTGCGGACCTGGCCATGGTTGTCTTTCCCGTTCCAGGTGGACCGTGAAGGAGTAGGCCTCTATAACGGTTCGAGTTAGGCCGTCGTATGTGGCCGCTCGCTGCCTTAGTAATGATTTTTTTCGCCCGGTCGAATCCGACTATCTCTCCAAGCCCAGGCCCTGGCTTTGTAGGGACCCGCATCGAGTCAATCAAGGCACGAGTATCTTCCGGTATGGAGGCAGTCTTGGAAGTGGAAGCCGAGGGCTGTGCCGGCCGAGAGGCATCTTCAGGGATGGAGGCAGTATTGGTAGTGGAAGTTGAGGTCTGTACCGGTCGAGAGGGTTGTGAAACCGCTCTACCAAAGGTTAGCCTCTGTCGGCAAAGGATCTTCCGTTACTTACTCTGTCGGTAGCTTTGCCTTGACGCGCTGTGATAATTCAGCAAACCTCTCTCTGTGCTTGGGGAAGATGCGATGGGCTTCCTCCATGCTATTCTTCTCTGTGTAGAACAGCACCATCACCATGATGTAGTCCAGCAGTACAATACTGACTGCGTGCACGATGTCCTCCTGTCCATTTGTCTCCGCAATCGCAAGCACCTTCTCGAAGGTGACGATCGTCTTCAACATAGCTTTCTTGTCGCTCTTTCGGACTTCATGGTCTGGTGGATATCGAAGAGTCCAAAGCTGGTCGACCAGGCTGTGTTTGCGGCACTGGAACCAGGCTTCGTGCATCTGCTTGAAAGTAGCATCGCCAACGTTGATAGTCTTCCAAACATGGAGTAGATCTTGATCATACCTCCTTGCTGACAAGCCAGTCGCAGCCCCAAATATTTGGCTTAGGGATGCGTCTCTCACTTCATTGACGAGAGGGAAGGGCTCGACAGTCTGCTCCCCACTCTGAAGTCTCTTGTTGCTTCTGCCGTCTTCTGAATCAGCACCACGCTTTTGACCTGTCTGTGGGCCTGACATGGTGTGGAGATGGAAGAATGTCGTAGTGGCAACAAGGTTGATGTGGGAATGGGAATGGAAGCTTGAGTGGAATCGAATGTTCGGAGAAAACGTAAGGTACATTACACTCAGCGGTGACGAGACGCTTACCCGTCCTTGGCACGGAACATATGAAGATGACATGAAGAGATTATCTTCCTCCGATCCAGCCCCAAGTCTGGTAATCGTATGTCTGTCAGCCTGTATTATTACAATTGCATCATTTAGGGTAGTATCGGAGCTTGGGCCAGGGTGCTGCTGGTCACAATGGCATGTATCTACAAGACGTGATGAACTGCTAGAATTGGGAAGTTACTTGTTTACAGAGGCGTGTCATTTAAGCAAGTGCGGTTACTTGACCCGGAGATGTTGAAGATGATTGCGACATGTAGAGAAATGGAGCTTATTACTCTAACATTGCATATTTCTAGCTACCAACTACAAATGATTGTCTCGGAGCAGGCAAGAGCTCGACGGAGCAGACTAGAGCTCAACGGAGCAGGCAAGAGCTCGACGGGGCAGACAAGAGCTCGACGGAGCAGACTAGAGCTCGACGGAGCAGGCAAACTGCACTTGACTACACAAAGAGGGCTTCGAGGTTTTTAAGAAGCTCTTCTTTTTGCGTTTTGGTCATAGGCACCGCTGTTGGCACCTGTGAAGCAAGGGAGTCAGCTTCGCTTGCTGGAGGCTCCGGGACAGAGTCCAGTAACGCCTGGCTATCGATATCCTTGTATCTTTCGCCAGTCGGTGAACGCACGGATATTGGCTGCTTGGCCTTGACGCTTTCAGTCCTGACCTTGACGGGGCTTAGATCCTCAACCTTGTCGCGGACGTATACCTTTGCGTAAAGGTTGCCCACTTGAGTGAGGTCTGCTAAGCGAAATTTGCTGGCGCTTTCCAGCATCATCTCTAGCTCGGCTTTCAGCTCTGGCTCGTAGTCCAGCCATCCTGCCTTGCAAAACCCTGCAAACAAAGATCTGTCTCTCTTAGTAGACTTGACCAGTTTGTTGTTGAGCTTCTTTGACATCTTGGACTCCCAGCTGTCCATGGCTTTGATGACATTGTCATCAGACTGGTGAGGTCGGTCTCGGCGGAACTGTGCCTCATGCTGTGCCTTGAAGGCGGCAGGAGATTCCAGCAGATCCTTGCGAGATGGGCCTACCCACCGAAGTTTTGGGCAAACTTCCGTCTGGTTGCACCAGGCGCTGGTCACGGTCCCGTACTTGAGGTTGTAAAAGATCTGGACTCCTTCGAAATCGTGATCACTGAAGTACAGAAAGGGGACAGAGGCAAGTTGTTCACTTCTGTAGAGCATGTGGAGAAGCTCTTTGGTCGCACTTCCTGGGCAGCCGGACGTCATGATCAGGATGACATCTCCGATTTCTTCCGCTGACATCAGCTGCTTGAGATTTCGGTGCTCTATGACGAGCACGGCGCGGACGGGAGCGTGTTCTTTGACAGCAACAGTGAGACTGTCAATGAGCGGTGAGATGGTCGTGGCCCCGCTCTGCCTCTGAACAGCAGTCTCTCGAAGGTAATCTCTGGGCCTACCACCTAGGACATCGCGATCTCTATAGAGCTGCATGTTCTTGACCAATTTCATGGTAATGGTGACCCCACGAGGAACCGAGATCTGTCCGTTGCCCTCGGGTTTGATGCCAAGGGCCCAAGGGTGCACGCCTATGGTAACCGCGAGGTCCTTGATATTCTTGCGGACCTGGGCCATGGTCATGTCCTTGGGACGGCACTAAACCGATCAGCCAACTCCTTTCGGGGTCGACTAAGCCTTGACTTACTTCCTTGTATTCCACAAAGCGGTTCATGACATCTTCCTGTGACATCAAATGATCCGCCATGGAGGCGCCGAGTTCAAACATACCTTTCCAGTATGCCACCGTCCCCTTGTTAAACCTGCGCGTGATTTTCTCATCTTTCCGTAGGAAAAGATGGACGCCATCAAGCTCCTCCAGAACCACTGCTCCTTTTGCAGTGGTGGAGCTCAGGCGTAAACCTACAGCGCGATTGGCGTCCAACTCTGTAAACAGACGTTCGATCCTTGCGACGATCTAGGCGAGATTAGCATTGTTCCATTCCCAAGTAAGTGCTGAATCGTTGCAAGGTGGGAAGTAGAGTGGAGGGTACAGTAGAAAGTGCAGTGGAGGCGAGCCCGAGGCAGTCTTCGTGGACGAGCTGCAAGGCTCGGAGCAGATACGTACCTGACTTGTAGTTGGCGCCTCACGCCAGTCGAGAGACAGATGAGACATCGTCAATCAATCGGCTGGCGATGAAGTAGCGATGAATGTGTGGGCTGGGTATGATGGGAGAAGGATCAAAGAGGCAGGGAATTCCAGGACTCTCCAATGCCAGTCCCGGATGACCGCTAACTCCAAGCTAAGCGAATTACCAATATTTCATCCAGATCAGATAAGATGGCAGGCTGTTCTCCGTCCAATCTTTCGGTAATGGTCCCCAATACCTTATCGCTGACGCGGCAATATTACGGTGGCCAACGTCATTGATTTCAGCTAGTCTGTCACGGGATTAAGGCAAGCTTGCCCACCAGCCATCCTCTGCCTCTTCCATCTCCTGCCACTGAAAGATTCCATTGCACCTCTGTTCGTCATCCAAGCAACCTTGGCAAAATCATCGCTTGCAAGATGACTCGAACTACCTCCAGCTCCCAAAACCCAATGACCGGGATCACGCTTCCCGATAGGGTCAAGAGTAAGCGAGGCAAGAGGTTGCGAGCTCGTCATGCAGCCTCGACGACACCACGTCATCTGAAGCCATGGAGCGCACCAGTAAAGATGGTGAAGCAATCTTTCTTAGAGGACTATGACGGCGGTGAGGGATTGTCCACTGTCTACGAGCTCAAAAAGAGACGCGCACAGAGAGAGTGAAGCTGGAATGCCAGGGCAATTCAGCCGACTTCAGCATGTCCTTGACGCTCGAAAGACAGCATGTGGACAATGAGGAAACCCTGCTGTCCGTGAAGCTCCCCAACGATGACTATCGGATCGGCATTCGCCTTTTCGAGGTTGATCGACGTATTGAGGTGATCAAGACCTCGAGTTCCTCTAGGCAATCCAGAGAAGATTGCTCAGTCATCTATTTTGATGACTACAGGAATAACTTGAAGCAAGGCAAGGCCATGCTAAAGAGGCTTGCAAATGTACTAGGAGAGATGCCAAGCAGATGGTTTACTTACCGTAACTTCCTGCCAGTCGGCCAAAGGGCAGAGGTAGCTACCACTGCCGATGCCGCTCCCCCTCCCTTTGTACACCATGTCAAGGGCGGCCTCACGTGGACCTTTACAGGCGCGTTGGCAAGCTTTGACTTCCAAAGGGCGCTCGGAAATCTGACGCTCGAGGATGTAGAGACTGACCCAGACAACCCCTTCAAGACCGCCAATCCGGCAGTCCAAGGTATGGTGACCAGAGGGAAAGCTCGAGAAATGGGCATTTTCGTTCCTGAAATCTCGCTTCCAACGAGCGATAGAAGATCTTGGCGACTTGAGCGCCGTCGCGTCGCCCGCCAAAAGAAGGCAGGGTGGATTGCTGACGAGACCCAAGGCGCTTGCTCGTCGGAGACCCTTCAGCGGTCCGACGCTGGTCCGTCGGAGACCCTTCAGTGGTCCGATGCTGGCCTATCGGAGACCCTCCAGAGGTCCGAAGCTTCATCATATGGAGCGACGGAGACCCTTCAGCGGTCCGATATGGAAGATCTTGAAGCCATGGAGGCTCGCGAATTGTCCCTTCCTGCAGTTGAGACAAAGTCCGCTGGCAAAAGGAAGGCGCGCAATGACAAGCCTGAACCTGAGTCTGAGACTGACGCTGGGGAGGGTGAGTACCTCATTAGGAAGATCACCGACTATCGGGTGGATGAGGAGCGCGGAGAGCAGTACTTCGTCTTTTGGCAGAATTACCCCGACCACGAAGCCAGCTGGAACGACGCCGCAGATACGTCTGAGGCAGCGATTAGGGACTTTAGGTCCAGTACCAAAGGCGCGAAGATCGTCAAGGACTATCGCACCAGTACGGCAGGTCAAGCAGCACTTGCAGCACATGAAGCTGCACAGGCCGCAGAAGCTGCGTCTTCTTCTCCGCCGGCGGTCGCACCAAAGGCCAAGGGGAAGAAGGGCAAGAAAGGCAAAGGGCGTAAGGGCAAAGGCAGAAAATAGCTGTGTTAGCAATATATTACGTTCTCCCAACCGTCGTTGTGCATTGTGTCCAGAGTGAATATGTAATAGAAGTAGAATCGTGAGTGAGGCGGGAAGATCGGAACGTTGACCAACCTGACCACATCTGCGGAGTTCAACAACTCAACAAGCGCAGCAGAGATTCAGTCACTGTAGGTTGTAAAGTTGTCCCAAAGCCCCCAAGGAAGAAATCTTAGACAAGGATAAATTCAATCAGAGTCGTTGCTGTTGCGTCGCATGAGCGGGAAAGCGCATAGAGGGATTGGCAATGATCCCAGCTTCCCGGTATCTTGCCGCACTCGTACATTAGTCCTGCACGACTACAATTAGCGTGTCTTAGAAGAAAAGTTTGTTGACACTACATGTCCTGCAAGATGAAAATGTCGTTGTTAGCAAAAATGAGACAGCACTTGGTGGAATCGAACCCCAGAGCAACGGGCAAAAAGTTCAAAGTAGCGAGACCGGTGTTTGGAGCCCGGGGGTTTCGATCCCCCTCAACGAATCAACGAAGAACCAATTCCAACTGGTAAAGCCCCTGCTACGGTCTCTTGATGTAATCCAGATGCGCCTAATTCAATAATATGTCATTCATTACTTTGGTAAGATTGTTCCCACGTCAAAGTACCTGCCAAAGGATATTACTCGAGAAGTGCGGGTTGGAGGAATATCACTGGATCAATGCGATATTTGCGCAAGGGACAGTTGTATCATGCCATGCTCTGGTGTGGTGCTGTTTTTGCTTTTCGTCCATCCCGTCACCGCCTACATGCTCAATGCAACAAGCCGTATACTCATACCTGGCACAAAGTGATCGAGTTTAAGAGGAGACATCATCTTCGAATTCCGTCCTGAGTCGGGTAATCGTAGGTCTATCAGGGAATATCATCAAAAAGACAAGTCACAAAGATTTAGAACCACTGAGTACCAGGCCATGAGATTGTCTATAACATAAGCTAGGTACAAAACGCCAAAAAAAAAAAAAAAAAAAAACCTGGGCAGACTAGAGCCTCACAGGTAGCCCGGGCAGTCGAGAGCCTCACGGGTAAGCAGAGCAACCTGGGCAGTCGAGAGCCTCACAGGTACGTTCCACAGAGAAGATAGCTCGAGCTCGGGCAAACGAGAGCCTCACAAGCCGAATTGTGCTTTCTCTTCTTCTTCGTTGAAGGAGACCTCATCGTGCAGCCATGAGTTGACAGCTCGCGGGAGGCTAAGCCCAGTCCGAGCGGCCAAACTCAAGAATCTCCAGATATCCTCTGGAGATTGGACAAGATGACTTGCTGCGAATCGCATGTCCGCCTCATCGTCCACTACATCAACTCCCTCAGGAGCAGGGCCAGCCATCTGAAAAATGTACTCTTCTTGCGCGTCATGAGTAGACAACGCAGAGAGACGCTCAGCCAATTCATTGATTGACTCTATGGTGACAGGGGCAGTGAGTCGAAGGATGGGTCGGGACGTCTCTTGGACATCTCCGTTCTTCCCCTCATCTTTCTTCTCCCCATCTCCCTTCTTACCGTCGTCAGGCTTTTCGCCCTCCTTCGGCTTCTCGCCTTCAGGCTTGTCGCCTTTAGGCTTGTCATCTTTGTCCTTCTTCTGAGGACGGCGGCGGTTGTTCTTCTTGGTGACCTTGTCACCGTCCTTTTTGACTGGCTCGAGGAGCGACGGCTTGCCGCCTTGCTTCCCCTTGCCTTTGGAAGAACCTTTGCCCTTTTGCCAGGGCTTGCCCTTGTTGGCGGCAGGGTTGTTCACGGTGGGCCCATGATAGACATTTTGGGTGCCTCCTATGATTATGGAAGCCCCAGGGTACCCGCCGACAGCTCCAGGGTTCATCGCCATCATGCCCATACCCATAGCAAGATTGCCTGGCATGCCGGCAAAATTGCTGGACCCAAATTGCTGCAGCATGGGCATCATTTGCTGCATTGGTTGCATCTGCTGCCACTGCTGCTGCTGCTGCTGTCCTTGTTGCCAGATCGTGACCTCTTGCGGGGTCATGAACGGGCTGGGCTGGGGGCCTGTGGTGGTCAATTGTCCCACAAGACGACACATGCCCTTGTGTCGCTTTCCACAGGTCTGGCACAAAGGCCAGCACTCAACTTTGGGGTCGTGCGGCTTACCGCACACAGCACACTTGTCAAAACGGGGCTTTTTGCCGCCTCCGCCCTTGTCGCCGCTGCCCCCGTTGTTGGCCCCACTGGTATCCATTGCAGTAGTACTCCTATAGATCTATTAGTTGACTGCTTTCTCACAAACTGTTCCGAATCCGAGCAAGACGAGGTTCCATGCACGGACACTCATTTGGGGCGAATGGCACGAAGAGTACACTGCAAGGGTAGGTCGCTCCAGACAACTCTGAGAGCCGATACAGGAACCAGAGGCGGTCACTCGACTCGGATTGCATTCATGTCGTAGCGAGATGAAACAATGCCGACTCGAGTAACCTGGGGCTCGATGGGAGATAGGTACGCTCTGGTGTGAATGGCAAGAGGAATACTCGTACAATGCAAGGGTAGGTTGCTTACATTTTCTCTTCTTTCTCCTGACTTTGATGCTACTTATTCTAGCGATCTATTGATGGATGTATATGAGAAGGTTGCTGTGAATACTTTCTTGCTACAGATGTAAAATGCAGAGGGAAGAAGAGGCCGAGAGAGGACGCGCCTTTATTCAGTGCGCCAAGCCTTGATATCGTCTCGCTTCAGCAGATCTTATCAGATGGGCGTATTCCCAGAACTTAGCCTTATTCCCTTCATCCATTTACTCCAGCTTACACAGACGCTACTCACCGAGGCTCAAGCATTTGTGGCATCACTCTAGCCTGTATGTCTTGTCATGCCTACTACTAGAGTCATCCGCCAGCAGTCCATCAGCGAAGACGACATCATTCTCTCCGCGTCGGCTTATCCCGGTGGCCCTGCCTTTCTTTGGAGCCTGTCGCAGGCGCGTGGGTGAGTTCCTCGCCTGCGAAGAAGAAGAAGAAGAAGCAAGCATTCTATTCCTGCTATACTTCGATCTGACACTCTAACCTGTCCGCTCTAGGAAGCTCTTCCCAAATTCCCTGAGGTCAATCACCTACGACAATGGCCCGTTCCTTCCTACGCCTGCATGACTCCCACAAGCACTCGGCTCTTTTCCTTATCCTCTATAATCTCGCCTACCACCTTGTACTTTCGGAGCTCTTTCGCAGATACTCTACAAGAACCACACTGCCTCCGACAAGAAACACAGACACACCGAGTCACAGAACGGGTTTAGAGAGGATGAAGAGCACTGGGTCTGTCAGTAATACTTGGAGCTCTCTGGAATCCCTTCTCGCAGCCAGGACTTTGCATTCTCATACTGGTAGTCAGGACCTGAAAACAGGCTTGGTGTACTCTGCACCTCAGCACAGTTCGGTTACAGCAAGTTCAACCTAGAGACGCTGCTCTGCAGCCGACGCTGTCAGCGTCATTACAGCCGCACCAGAAGATGTGTTTTTGCCAGGCAGGCACGTCACCTTCCTCAGCATTTGCGCTTTCCGAGCCCGACACTGTCTCAGTCTTGTATGGGGAATTATAGATCTTCAGCGGGTGTGTATTTCGCCTACAGATTGGGCAGACCACTAATGAGAAGCAGTGCTACGAGCGTCTGACGCTTATTGGCACACATCATGTTCATGTCGGATGTCCCTTGCTACAGTCCTTCTCGCCTTCCAAAGGTTCCATAAGTCACCGAAACGGAAACCTACCGAGCCCCAAACACCAACGGTCGCTAGAATATACGCTAAGTTCCATGCAAATTACCAGTCAATGTCGAGGGAGTACGGAAGTACAACTAGGCGCATGGTTCACGATGTGTCCTCTCGCAGCACCCCTCCCACGGTTCAAACTCTCGCTCTCCTTGCGCAGCGGTCCTTGCGACCGTACCGATTCGTGTGTCAGGAATTACATGGCTCAACACAGAGGTTGCGATACGCATGTGTGAGCCTAGGAAGATATCTGCTCTGGATAATCCGGAGATGAGTGCTGGGAGAGTATGGAGATGGCGAGCGGTCCTTTCTATCCGTCGTCGCGAGGATCGATCGCTTCTCTAGCAGGCGAAACCCTCATGGTGGACTATTGGCTACCACTACTACGACGAAGTTGAGTTGCTTCAGTCAGGACGTCCTCCTGGTGTCACTGGATATTGTTCTAGTGGGAATTGCCTTAAGATATTGACGCTCGTGAGTATTCCGAGGCCCCTCTGATGATCGCTGGAGGGCAAGTGTTTCACTTATCGAGTACATGCTGACCTGTTGACCCACTAGTACTGCCAACCAGTTTCTCCCATAACAATCCTGCATCTGCTTCCCCATCGGCACACCTTTCTCCCAGACACGCTCGTCCACATCAGCTCTAAGCGTCTTCTCCCTAAGACAAACCTAATCTATCTATACCAGGACTTTAGGTGGCTGGATCATGCGCACCAAGCGTCAGGCACAATTTCACCGCAAGGGTAATTAGCAAGATGGAAAGGTTACGGATCAAATCGTCAGAGTGTGACGAATGCTGCAAAGTTCGGTCTGCTAGGGAGGAGTGCTGATGCAGGGAAGATGGGGAACTGCTCGGTCGGACCTTCTGCTCCTCATGTCATAGGCGCCCGCCCATTGGTGTCGCTGCTCGATCCTCGTCCTTCCGAAGTCCTCGTATCCTACTCACCCGCACCGGAGGAATCGCTCTCATGTACATATCAACTCCACAGTCCGGACGCGCACACAAAGACGGTGGTACAGTTCAGCAGAGCCCATGTGGATATTATCGAGCTCACGGGGTGCTTTTCTTCCATATGCTGTGCTCGGCGGTCGGGTCAATCACCAAGAGTCTATCCAGAAACCTTCAGGGGTATTAGCAAGCGCTAAATTAAATCTCAGGAATGTCACAGAGTCTAGGTCAAAGCTCTTCCTTTCCGACGATTCAAGCGCAGATCAAAGCCTTACCTCCAGGTGTTGACAAGGGTCGATCGGCCAAAGATAGTTGGCAACCACCAATAGACGAGATGCATCCAGTGGCCATGATCCGAGATCCTGAGGAAGAGCCTGAAAAAGCATTCAGGGACGATGCATTGAATAAGTTGATTCTGCCAGCGCAGTGTGTCTGAAGGTGTGGCTCTTTATTTCTAGGCAGTCAGTACCGCGCCCCCACAACTTATACAGATCCAAAAGCCATGGAAGCGTTTGCCAGAGGTTCACCGTTGATTGCAGAAGATCCCTCTCCCCTTGATATCGCGCCGTCGCATGTCCTTGCGTATCTGCCTGGTGGTCGCAATTGTCAATAGAAGCTCGGGGCTACACGATCAAATGAAGATCCACACTTTTGGAATGCTTGCGTCTTAGTTTGTTTCTGACCGGCGAAGTCTAATCCCAGACATGCACGTCCAAGGTGTTGATGGATCGGAACGGAACATCATTAGTCCGGTGTGCCGGCTGTTCTAGATTTTTGGTGGCTTGATAGAACTTCCCACAAGAAAAGTGGCTCACTAGCACATCGTCAAAACGTACGAAATAGTATGATGTAATGCCTTCAAGGATAGTCTTATTGGATGCTAGGTATCTAGATGTAAGTATGTACAAACTGCATATCCCACATGATGTTTTATCAATGCCTCTATGTCATGCCAATAGGACCTAACCCTATTGGTCCTAGTGTTTCGTTGCTCGGGCAATTTCGCACTCCTTCCCTCCAACAGCTCTCTTTCATAACAAGTTGTCGTCCCCGACAACATCTCGTTAAATCATCTCCAAGCATGTAGCATAGATCCCCATACGCATAGCAATCTTGACATCGAATATTGGGCCAAATAGACCACGTTGTGTGCGTAAAGCAATGGGATTCGTGAAACAGATATCGGAGAATGCCGAAAACCCGCAGAAGTAGGGCTTTACCCTCGTCGCAATTGCACGATACCAAAAGACTGTTTTGCAGGCCCGAAATACCGAAATCGTATGCTGACTCGTTAACCTCGAAATTGAACGTTTCTAATCCTTGCAAGCTGCCGGAGAACGAGGCCATTTTGTATGCGAAACAACCAAATATCCCAGATGTATTGACTCTTATTGCCGTGCCCGAGAACGTGGCCATTTTGTGTGTGCATTCTGCGATTATATCGAGGATTCTAACCATTGTCGAAGTGCCAGAGAACAGGGCGATTTTGTATGTGGATTCTGCAAATATCCCAGCAACGGTTTGTTGACTTCTTGATTCGATATGCTTCGACTTTAATGATCTCTTAATCTTCACCTTCGGGCGTGCTTTGTAGTCAGTTTTGAGGTCAAATAACGTGATGTAATCGTATAGTGTCCACAGAATCATACACGGCATCGTGATGTACCGGATCCAGGCCAAACAATAGGCCAACAGAGCGTGGTGTACAACAGGCTTCGTGATCGTAGACTTCGTAATCGTAGTATCGTCGGGCTTTGTTGTGAGATCTGAAATTGTGTCCACGAAGCAGATATCCTGCTCTCCTTCATAACATGAAGTCGCATGATATACTTTTGCCATGGCTTCATTATCGTATTCTTCAATAAGCTCAGCGGAGCACGTCGAAGACTGCTCCCTTCCATAATCTGAAGTTGCATAATCAGCAGAGCACGTCGAAGACTGCTCCCTTCCATAATCTGAAGTCGCTTCGGTGACTTGCATTGTAACTGGCGGAGTAGGCGGCGAAGGCGATGAAGGCGAACGAGTGCTTGAATATGTGACTGAATCAGTTGTATAGGCCTCGAAGTCGATATCAATGCTGAGGTCAAAAGCAGGAAGTGCAGGAAGTTCGTAGACGTAAATCGAATCTTTCTCCCATGTCTCCGTATTCTCGGTATGATGTACTGTCGGGTTTTTCGAAGATACAGCTATTTCAGTAACAGAATCAAAAGCTCCAGTAGCCAAACCATCCTTATTCGTGAGATTCTCAAGAGATAGCATATCCACTGCGGCCGGCATCTCGGTATCCTCAGAGCACGATGCGGACGAGTTTTTCGAAAATGTATGAAGAGTACGCTTAGAATCAAAAACCTCCTTTTCTGTAGTAGCGGCATTCCAATTACTTGTTTCAGAAGCAAGAATCTTACCCTTCTTTGACTCGGTATCACTGATATCCACCATAGCTGCATTGATCTCTGGTAAATCGCACGGCATTTGCTCCAAAACAGACAGAGACTCGTCAGCGATGCTGACTTTGGGTGATGACTTCTGAAAACTCGCAGAAACAACAGCCCATTTGCGAGACTCAGAAACAAGAACTTCATCCATTGACTCGGTATCACTAGTATTCTCGATAGCTGCACTGATCTCGGAAAATTCGCGTGGCATTTCCTTCAAAGTAGGCGAAGACTCGTAGACGGTACTGGTTTCGAATGACGGCTTTTGCAAAATCGTAGATTCTGAAGCAGTAGACTTTGCGAATGACTCGATGTTCGTGACATCCACAGGTATACTGATCTCTGGTCTTTCAGGCTGTGTTTGCTCCAGAAAAGGCGGAGACTCGTCAACAATGCTGGCTTCAGGTAACGACTTCTGTAAACTCATAGAAACAGACCCATCCGGCGATTCTGAAGCAACAGACTTCCCAGGGGTATTCCTTATATCCTCATTACAGCTCTCTGATAAATTGCATGCAATTTCCTTTGGTACAGGCGGAGACTCGTAGACAGTACAGATTTCGAGAGACGGCCGAGCACGCCAATTCCGGGTAAGCCACGGTTTCGAGGTATGCGCAGTTGAAGATGTACGAGTGCTTGATACTGAGCATTTCTCTTGCATTTGATAGGGCCTTTGTTCCAAAACGGGCGGAGACTCGTTGGCAACACTGATTTCAGGTAACGTAGTAGACGCAGGCCATTTGCGAGGCCCAGAAGCATTAAGCTCGGTTGATTCGTCCCTTTCTGCGGGCTCCTCAGGTCGAATAGCTTGTTCATTGGAGACAGAATCACATATTGGCTCTGGGTGACTAGGTAATGTCATCACATTCTCCGAGATCGAGCTGTCAGGATGCGAAGTAGTCTGAGGTCCTTCAGGTATCCTACCCGAGGCCGAAACGTTCGAATCCGAAGAGTTTCCATTGATGTGTGGCTGATTCAGCTTGCTTGCAGACACGGCATATGACGGACTTTTCAACTCTGAGGGCTGGGCGGTGGTTGTAGCAAAAACCTCGCACGGTTGACTGTCCTCCTTGACAATATACTGACTGTCCTTGGCTGTATTCTGGAACGTGCTTTCGGCTTTTTTATGTTGTGGTGAAACGGAACGATATCGCTCGATTCGATCAACAGGTATTGACTCCGGCTTTCGTGTATATGGTTCTGGTTGATTGTTCATAGCAAACTTCAATGCGGCTGCCATACCTTGTGTTTGCATAACGGTTGATAATTTCTTCTCGAATTCGTTTTCTAGTGCTTGCTTTTTGCTCGTTATGTAGCTTGATATTTGCTCAGCAGCTTCGTATGCTCCATAAAGATTCCATTCAGACGTGGCCAAATACCTGTTCGACGTGGCCAAATATTTGTAACGCATTTTGCATCGAAGTTGTCTATCATTCAATCCATTCACAAACTTCTCAATGACATGATCCAGCACGGTGATTTCTGACAGACTCAATATTGCGTCATCGTCGTCCTTTTCTTTATCCTGACCACCAAGGCCTCTAAGAATTTCGTAAGTGCGCCGATAGTATTGCCCGAGTGACTCGTCATTCTGCTTGAGCTCTTTAAGCTGAGTCATTCATTGCTTGCGAGTTGGTGGCTTTCGATCTGGATACTTCTTCCTGACAAGACTGATAAATCGCTGCTTGTCCGCTTCGTCTGGCTCGTCCAAATCGAGAATGTCTTGAATTTCTGACTGTTGACTGACCCACTCGGCTGCTTTACCAATAAAACAAGCTTCCACCGCATATATCCATGAATGAGTTGACAAATCTTTGAACTCCTGCTCACAGTTGACGAAAAAGCGCCTGGCGGACTCGGAACCATCGTAATCCTTCATGATTGATGTACTCAAGTAGCATCCATGCGATTCATTGTGACTGAGGTACTTCCATTGCTGAGCGTTTTGTACCAAAGCGGAGGTATTTTTATTGCAGCTTGTATCGCAAAGGCTAAACTGGTATTCTGGTCCGAAATCGGTAGATAAGTAGGTAGACTCCTGCAATGCTGGGTCCGCAATCAAGCTCTTGTTCGTAACTTCGGTACTTCCTCCACCACTTGCTATACGCCCAAATCCAAGGTATCTTTGTGACTGTCCTTCGCTTCTCGATATCCTGACCGATTGACTGAATGGCAGGTCCGCAATCGGACGTTCTCCTATTGCTGTTCCTCCTACTCCCCTGACTGCTCGTATTGCTGCAATCCAAGCTCTTGTTCGTAACTCCGGTACTTCCTTCACCAGTTGCTGCACACCCAAATCAAGGTACCTTCGTAATAGATCTTCGCTTCTCAATATTCTGGCCAAATGACCGAATGGCGGGTTCGCACTCCTTTCCTTTCTCTTTCTCCTACCCTCCTGATTGCTCGTATTACTCTTGATATCGGTATTTCCGTTACCGCTGAACTCGTACTAACACTGAAGTACTTTCGTGAATACCTGTATCATTGCGGCGTGTTCTAATTGACTGATTGCTGGGTGACTGAACGTGTTTCGGAAACTCGTTGATATTCATCATGTAACAAGGCTTCCTAACATCCTGATCTGTTGATATTGACACTGATACTGATATCGATACTGGATGATTTGAACGGCACGTCGTTCCTTGTCCTGCTGATATTGATACTGGATACTTGAACGGCACGTCGTTTCTCGTCTGCTGATATTTCGCTCCAAATGACTTGGACGGCACGTCGTTTCTCGTCTGTTGATACTTTACGTTGAATGACCCGAACTGCACGTCGTTTCTAGCCTGTAAACACTGATTCTGATCTGAACAGCACGTCGTTCACGGACTTCCTGAATGATCTGAACAGCACGTCGTTCACGGTTCACAAACACACTGTATTTTCTGACCTGAACGGCACGTTGTTCCAGGTCTACTAACACACTGTATAGAATGACTTGAACGTCTCGTCGTTTCTCGTCGACTGATACTGAATGGCTTGAACGGCACGTCGTTTCTCGCCTGCTCGTACTGTGATTCTGACAACTGATAAGCTGAATACTGCTTCTAATATTTCATAGCTGTATTTGCGTGAAACTGCTTGGATTTAATGCTGAAATGGATTACTTTTCGATATCGATATTCCTGTCAGGAGGCGGCTAGCAGCGACCTGCTCTGACGTTCGGTTTATTTTGGCAAGATCTCCAGAAAAGTGGCTCACTAGCACATCGTCAAAACGTACGAAATAGTATGATGTAATGCCTTCAAGGATAGTTTTATTGGGTGCTAGGTATCTAGATGTAAGTATGTACAAACTGCATATCTCACATGATGTTTTATCAATGCCTCTATGTCATGCCAATAGGGCCTAACCCTATTGGTCCTAGTGTTTCGTTGCTCGGGCAATTTCGCACTCCTTTCCTCCAACACCACATCTAGCTGAGATAGACGCTAAAGGGTTCAGCGCTGTCTAGAAAGGGGCGATCTTCATGCTCTTAACCTAATATGACTTTTAGTACAGGGTATGCTTTAAACCCAGCATTCTCTATGCTAAAGCGTTTTTCCCGCAGCAAGATACAAGGGCGTTGATGCAAAAACGCCACTACCATATCGCTTTGAGGTACTAATCGTGTGATGTGGAGTACTTACTGCAACTGCGCCTAATCTCTGGCGTTATGTCCATCTTCGGGAGGGTATATATAACGTCTCGTTTCTTTCTCGTCTGTCCCAATCTTGTGGCTCCTTCAACTATTAATTCCCTTTGTCTGGCTGAGCCCGATCCTAATCGTCCTTTGCTCTTTACGTGATCCACTACAATCGTTTGATCCAAACCAAACCAGGATGTCAGGCTACGTGAAACCTGCTGAGACTAATCCAAAACCCGTCCCAAAAAGGCTGATTGTGTGCTGCGATGGCACATGGCAGTCAGCCAATCATGCAACCCACGAGATACCGTCGAACGTCGCCAAAATCGCTCGCGCAGTCTCAAAGACATACGTCAATGAAGATAACCTTTATTGTCCTCAGATTGTATACTACGATGCCGGGGTTGCCACAGCAGACATTTTCGATAGTAAACTTTCTGGTTAGTGTCTCACTATCATCTTTTGCGTAGTACAAAAGGTCAAGCTTGCTGTTCTGTTACCATGTTAGAAGCTTTGTACGATGAAAGGGCAACGAACCTTCATACTATCACGTTGTCCTGAGGTGTGATTAACTCTAGCGATACTAAGGCTTCGTGTTTCCTATGGTGTTATGTGGTCCCGGAAACATAGATTGACCTTCGCACAGGCTACTTCGGCTCAGGACTCGATGAGAACGTGTGCGAGGCTTACAACTTTCTTGCGAATAATTACTGCGATGGCGATGAGGTCTTCTTCTTCGGCTTCTCTCGAGGTGCCTACACAGCTCGTGCCTGTGCTGGCCTAGTCGCAAATGTAGGCCTCTGCAAAGACATCCAGATGTCTCGATTCTGGGAGATGTATACCGTCTACAAGAGCAAGCCTCGTGAAACTCCGATTGGGGACACAGAATGGGGAAAGAAGAACGATGCAATCGCTACGAAAGATGACAAATACATGAAGCCTGAAGACTGGATTACCATCTCCAAAGGGGACAAGACGATGGCACCCTATGCAGTACGTAAGGGCGCTGGCGCTGGATGGCTGGAGTTTTGCAAGAAGCCAGTCATCAAAATCGTTGGGGTTTTTGACACTGTCGGCTCTCTCGGGTATCCAGTGAACATTTTTGTTGACCTCTCAAAATGGAACGAGGCCTATCAGTTCCACGACACGGATATCCATCCAGGTGGGCACATCACAAGACTAATCGCGAGCGGCCGAAATGCTAAAGCTGCGTGCTACAGAGATCGAGAACGCATTCCAAGCCCTAGCGCTTGACGAGCGCCGAGCACCATTTTCGCCTACGCTTTGGAACATGCCCGGCGACAACAAGAAGACGAACCTAATCCAGTGCTGGTTCCCAGGTATTCATGTTAACATTGGAGGAGGTAGTAGCGACGGACTCAAGAAAACCCCGAAAGGCGACCTCGAGTCAATGGCCAACACCACCTTCGCATGGATGGTCGATCGATGCCGACCTTTTCTCCATTTCGACGATAAAGTTCTCCTCTTCATCCTTGACAAGTACTACCAAACCCTTCAGACGCTTACGGATAGAGAAATCAAGGGTGGGTCCCACTCATCTGAAAAGGAGACCGTTGGCTGGGGGTCGGTCTCAACCACGCCGGTATGGTGGAGAATGCCCACAAAGGCCTTATGACTACTATTGGCGGCCTTGAAGATCGGACACCAAACCACTATCCCAATAAGCCCGACTCACATGAGTTCATCCATCCTGTCGTGTTCCATGCTCAAGATGAGCAGGGTTACGCCAGTCGCGCGCTCGAAGGGTTCAAGCGAGTACCTGGAAAAGAGGAAGATGCCCACGGAAAAGGTCATGTGTGGGTCAAAACATACACCAAGCAAGAAGCGGAGAGTTGGAAGCAGAGCTGGTCAGGGTGGGTAGACTCTCTATTTAATCGGCGCACAATCAAGAAGACCGAGGAGTCTGTGACAATCACGATCCCAGAGTTTGTCATACCGAAGATGGTTGTTCAGCAAAACTCAAAGGCGCCTGGACGATACTATGCCAATCCTTTGGAGCGGCTGCTTATTATCCGCGACTTGTGGACCGAGGAGCAGACTCGGCAGGCGTTCGAGAGCGAGGACAGCTTCGTGCATCATAAGACCAATATACTTGCTAAACAAACCCAGAATGACTATCTGATGAAGTTGGATGAAGACAATAAGGCCACAAAATACATTGGTGAATATGTGGCTTGGGGTACACCAGTGCAAGATGCGCCAAGAGCTTGAGCATACTCTAGTCTCGTCATCCCAAAGGCATTGGTGTCGGATGGTAAGAAGAGGAATGGAGAAGACTAGAAGTATGGAAAGGAGATGATAGAAAATGAACACTATCAAAAAGTCGTCTCTGGATGATTATGCAACCTCCGATCTTTCCTCCATGTGCTTCCTGTGCCACTATATGAGATTGATTACCCGTCTACCCGACCATGGAAAGTGCTGATGTTACTCTTCTGCAGCGGTGCTAGAGCGGCATTCCCAGACTAATTGGTTGGCAAAAGGCCTCGGAGCCGGGCAATCGCTGACAAGGGGATGGCCCCCAGCGGCATATCCAGGGCGAAAATTGAAGATGTTGGACACCACTTCTTCCCTTGTCATGTCATGTCATGGACAGTCACTGAGTCATGGCAGTTCTAATCGTAGATTACTACTCCAGCAAAAGAGTGTACATACCATGTCGAGTGGAGATGGTGAAGTGAGAAGAACTTCAGGGGTCGCCTGCTGACATAGTAATTCTTGCCCCAAAGTATGCGGCTGCTCGACTCCTTTCCGAAGGATGTATTCCAGAATGACTTGCATCGAGGCTGTCGTCATGACTGCTTTGCCTCTTTCCATGTTGAGACAAAGAACCGAAAGTTTGCCGCCGCTAAAGCCTCATTCGCCTCGTTACTGGCATAGAGGATGATTTGAGTGTGATTGTATGGGCGGTGAATCTCCTAGCAAAAGTAGCAGTCCGGGGGATAAACAAGCCAAACCGAAGCTGCCACTGTGCCGATAAATCAAATCCCCCTAGACTCCCAAGACCCGAGCCGCCGAAGGACAAGTCCATAGACGGCACCAGCGTCGTTCCGACACAGAACAACCCAAAAAGACGCCGAGCGAAAGGGGAATATAGTATGTGACCTCCAGAAGAAAGAGGCGAAGGATGGAGAACGGATCGAGAGTTAAGGGAAGTTGAAGCGGCCTTTGTAGGCGGTGTCAGGCTCCCAGCAACCAGCTGCAATTTCGCCTCATCCGCTGGAGTACCCTGGTTCAGCTAATGGACTAATCCGAGGGGCTAGACTTATGCTTTTCCTGATGTCATCTGGAATTCAACAATCATACCCGGGGCCACTCGCATGTTCGATCTGTTACATCGATACACTCAGGTGTAGGGCTTGTCATGGCATGTATCGACTGCGCTCGGGTATCATCCGTAGACGGTACCGTTGATGAGTGGGTTGAAAAAGGCATTCTGTGCTCCAAACCGGATAATAGCTGTTTTGCTTACTTCGACGACCCTATCTCAATCTATTAAGGTGATATTTAGAAAAGCTTAATCTAAATTAGACAATATGTCAGTATGTATGTCGCAGATGCATTCTGAAGTCGAGTAAGAGACGGAGTCTCGTTTGGAGGCTCAAAGAGTAGACTGCAAAAATAGACCAGCTCAAACATATTTGATTATCGATGCAGGATGCAAAGGTGATAGCTCAATTGGAATTGAAGAGTCCTTCCATCATCTCTTTTATTTTCTCTTGTAATGAAAGGTTCCGAACCTAAGTAATCAAGAGATGACGCGCTGTTATTGTCAAGCCTTGAGATCGGCCCGCTTGCATGCCAGAGTTGAGCCGCGGTGACCGTCAAGGCATCGTATGAGATGAGCACCCCACAGCAATCGCCGAGGCTACTGCTGAGGGTAGATATAGAGGAGGCAGACGGCTGAGGTTACATGCTTGTCATCTTCCCGCAAGCTGTCTTCAAGTACACACCAAAAGCCATCAACGCCGGCAAGGCTGCTCTGTTTCGTATAGTTGTCATGGTTCGTATTGGTGAAGATAGATAATTAGCCATCCTCAACCAAGCATAAGTCAGTAATGCTAAACTTCATACTATCTGAAAGTTCTGAAGCTCGATGCCTCTAGCCTTCAAGGCATCGAAATTTACTCTCGGATCGAAAAAGGAAGGACCTTCTCCAGTATCGTCGTTGACCCAGCAGTTCCGAGCATCCTTTTCAGCATGGCTTACCAGGCGCCATCCAGCTGGGAGTGGCCCCAGTCTTGGATCTGTGATCTGTGTCTTCCCAGTATCTTGATCAAGGAATGCGCAATTGTTTGCGGAATACTGCGGAAAATATTTCATTACAAGCCTCCAACTCTTAGGAAGTGGTCCAAGGAGTGCTTCACCGCTCATGATGCCGTCCAAATAACAAGGTCCGATCAACTCGTACTGTAAGGCGTTCTTCTGCCGAAGAAGTAATGGTGTTGAGCAGCCGAGCATGATGCATATTACGTCCCCTACTTCGGTAGCCTTAGGCACCAGACCAAGATGTTCGTCCGTAGTCGTGATCAAAGATCTTCCTTTCATCATCAGGCAAGCCTGCCAGATGAACTGATTATAGAGTTTGGGGGGATCTTGTGAGCTTCCAAGCGCCCGTGACCTGCACTCACTGAGATACTGTATAGATTTTTCTAGCTGGGGATAACCAGGTTCAGAAGGAAGTATGCAATCAGAAAAGGCGCCACAGGTCAATACATGAGATAGAGAATCGAGTGAAGCTTGAGGAGTCTCCACAGGCTCTGAGCCAAGCATCCCAGTGATCCAATTTGCAACGGCTTCAGCAGAATCGCCTTGACCTATACCCCGTTGATCGGCCAGCCCAACTTGATATACCGTCGCAGCTTGAATTCCCATTACTGTCAGCACTCCTTCGCCATTGCAGCTCGCTAGAGCAGTAGTATTAGCGTCCGCCCTTGCCGTTCATATTCCCTCCACGTCGGTCGATACGGGCCAGTCAATCCACGTTGGCATAGTCGAAGTTGCATCTCTTCGGTCACACAGACGCAGCATGTCCAGGCTCTTTGTATTTTCTAAAACCTGCAAAAAGGTATCCTGATATACCTGCTGCGCTGAAATGGTGTAATCAGGAAGTATGCCCTTTCGATCAGAATCGTGGCACAAAGTCAGTATCCCGTATACTCTATCTCTATGATCCGAGTACTGACAGCCTCGCGTCTCATACAGCCTGTCCATTATCTGTCTTTTCGGCATGAGATTTTTGCTCGATAGGCTCGGTGCACAAGTATGTAGGCCAAGTAAGGTAGTTCTGGAAAGAGTTCAGATCTGTGTTTTTCTAGCCAAAGTAATGAAGTACAGAGATGCCAGAAGCCAATGACCATAGATCCACATGAGAGCAAAATCTTATTTCTAGCCAGCATAACTTCCTGCCAGATCCAGAGACGCCCGAACCACGGCCGGCTTAATAGCTCGCATATCGATGACCACATCTTTACATCTGGCAACGTACGAGATCGGAACGGTTTTGAGTTCGGATCCAAGTCATAAGGAGAACCTGCCGTTACCTCAATCCGCTGCTGTGAAGCAAGGGTAACTCGCGGCCCCAGCTCACTACAGTATCTCATCACATCGCGGCTGCTATCGCTATCAGGGCCGAGCCAGATCAGAACGCTATCTGCCGTGCCGTAGATGTCCGGCATTCGTTGTACCTGGCTGCCTCGTTCTTTAAGATCTTGCTGGTTGACACATATTGCATCAATCCAGAGCAGACGGGACCGATGCTTGAAACGAAGATGCTCCAAGGCTTCATGGAGGTTCCTCGTCACAAAAAGGTTTGCTAAGCGTGATTTCTTAGAGCTGCCATTGTTGCGATTCTGTGTCTTCACCTTTATCTCCAGAAGATTGGATTTATCACCCCAAGTGTAAGATAAGGCTTCGAACTTCAGATTCTCTAGTTGTGCGATAGGCGTGGTCTCGAGGGATACGACAATCGAGCTTCCGAAGCGTCCAGGAAAGAGCGTCAATAGCCTGATCTCCTATTACATATTGGAAAGAATGTTATCAGCAGTGTCATTATGAAGAAGTGAACGAAAGTTAACTTTTATTCACAAAAGTCGTGGAATGAAAGGACAAGGATGTGAGAAACGCTGTGGTATGCATTAGTGTGGCACTTCGGTTCCAGGAGCTTCTTAGATGTGGATCAACTGGAACGTGATCCGGACGCGCTCTGGGAGCGCTTTGCTGCCGGGAACCCATAAGCACGAGCTCTGAAATGCCTCCCTCGACCAGTGTAAGAAATATGCCTAAGATTGCTTACATTGGCCGCTTCATCAAGCGGTGTATAACGATACAACATCGTTCCAAAATCATTCAATTTCCCTGTGAGATCAATATGAACTCCTTGAAGCCCGTTGCAGTTCACACAAGCATTGATGCGTGACTGGACTCGAGGACTGTCACAAGAAAAGCCTCATCGACCAGGTAGCGACGGACGGGAAAGCGGACGGTAGGTGCAAGGCTTTTGTCGTACCATCCGACGATAACTGAGATCGAATAGCAAACACTGGAGGGTAGAGCACGTAATACGTTCGATCCCGGAGACGGAGTATCTTATGCAGAGTGGGATGCTGATGAGGCTGAATGCCTTACACGTCACCACATAAGTCTTGGCACCTTGGCATCCCTTGACCTCGTCTCGCTCTCCGTAAAGCGGTTGATGGCTTTTTTCTATATTGACATCAGCGCCTGCACGGCTATCATTTTTGGAATGGTAATTATTCTTCACGATGATGAAGGTCATGAAGTAGCTATGGTTAAGGAAAGTCTCTCCATCTTGTGACCACTTCCTGGCTGCCGTACATCAATGATCTATCCGGTGATTGAAATTTACGAACCATACTCCAATGCACCCCTCGGTTCTATTCCTCCCTTCCAACCTCAAAACGCTAATACATCCAGGATTTCAATCCATCGAGGTCGTCCTCGGCCCGCTAGACAATGGTGCTGATGCAGGGAAAGCGCAACAGCAACCAACGAGCAGGGGAAATGCTTAGACACCCTTTGACCTATGTGCCAGGCGGTTTCCCACCATTCTCACAGTATTGAGGAAAGCCAATACAGTCAAACCCCGCGCACTTCACAGATGTCTGCACCTGCGGCGGTCCAACGTCCACGCTGCCCGACCCAACAATGAAAACGAAACTGCCGTTGATACCGCGAAAGCTGCAGACACCTCTATCAACGTTGACACGGATATGCGAGACGCTGAGCGGGTTGTCTGTATGAGTGTTGGGTCAGTCATTTAACAGTCATGGTAGAAGAGTGACATCGTGTGATTTTGGCCGGGAGTAACATTGAGGGAGAAAATCGGAGCTGGTAGTAGGAGAGGAGTGTATAACGTACTTATCGTAATATTTTCACCTCGAAAGGGAGGGCTGAGGGAATAGCTTGGAGGATTCGGCCCAGCGCCTTCGAAGGTGACGGTATCTTGTTGGCGCGGCTCGAGTGGTGCAGGAGCGGCGCTGCTAAATGTTGGGATCGATGCTAAGAGCACAACTGCTGCGGTGGTGATGAAACGCATCGTGGTGGAAATTTATGGAGCTGGAAGATGTAATTTGCCTCAGTGAGATTTTTCGCGGACTGGTCTCAAGGTATCCTGGGTACTATGCGAGCATAGAAACTCTTCAGACAGGATGGGAGTCTGCTCTTATACGTAAGTTCTTGCAGAACTAGATTGCGTGATTGAAAGCCGAGATGATGATAAATACCGCAGCTGCTCGCTTATTGACCGCCAGAATATTTATCATCATAAACCATGATCGAATACTCGGTGAATTACGAAGTCTAGAGTTCTCCGAACACCATACGTCAGGCCAGAGGACGGAATAGCAGGTGATCCAGAACGACGACGAAATTCGGCCATCTCGAGGTCCGTGAACCAGAGTGAGATCAGCACTAATGGTGAGCACGGCTGACAGCAAAGGCCGGTTCTACTTCCCAAGAGGTTGTGGTCACGTTCTGGCTGCCTGATGGCGTGGCACAGCCTGCTTACTGCTTACTCGCAGCCTCTGGAATGTTGCACCTCCGCCACCTGAATCTTACAAGACTCGGATTCTCAGAGCAGAGCACTCACAAAAGTCGCGCATCGAGGATGGGTTGGTATAACATTACAACCACTTTCCCCCTCCTGTCACTAGCCCGAGAGTTGCGGGACAAAATATACTATTTCCAACCTCCTCAAATGCAAGCGTGAATTAGCGAATATGTCGGCAGGATACTGCTACTGGCCGACCCCAAAACTTCTTCTCACACCACCTTCTTCGACACTACAAAAGAAGTTGACGCATCCACTCGAAGTTGTGAATTTCTTCTTGGCAGCACCTCATTCCTTGGCGCCTTACCGCCAGACGTATGGCTGGAGCCCCGAGAAGCTCACCAACCTTATGTGTGTTAGTCTTTCTGTTCGGAGAGAAGCAGAGGAAGTCCTCTATCGGTGTTTTATCTTTTTCTTCCAATACGGCCTGTATGAGTCTGCGTCCCAGGATTTTGTTTCCGAAGTGAGCGCCGCTGCAAGGCTATGCATAACGGCATTTGCGTTTGTTTTGAGATTCAAGCCGATCTTGACCGAGGATTGGAGCGTATGGCAAACGAACAGCGAGATCTTGGCAGAAGGCTTCAAGGGTTTGAGGGTTGTGTCTTTTGAGATCCAGGTATACGGGCAGGCAGAGGAGTCAATGGTGACGCTAGCAAGAGAAGGTATTGTCTGGGAATTGCTAGCTGTGGCTCAACCGTTCACAGGAAGAGGTGTCGATGTCCAATGGGTAGGTGTTGGTATGGGCAGGACTTTGGCTGAGCTTTGCCAGGAGGAATCCGCCAAGGGGGGTGATTGTTGTGGAATTTCCGGAAACGCCCCCGAATAGATATTTCTGGGCAGATAGCTGTCGCAAGCGACTGAGGCCTTAGGTCGAGAATTCGTCTGAGTGCTTCACGGCATCTGGTTATTAGACCGCAAAGGGGGGTTATAGAGTAACCAGACGAGTTATGATGATGCTACCAAGTGACACGAAACAAGCGCGTGACTTTTGACTGGGTGGGTAAGTCCTTGGTTGTAGCATGGGCGCAGGATATGACCTATCGTTCAGACCTGGATATCTCTGGGTTCGTCCCTAACTTGATGCCTTCTACGATGACATTCGTTCTCGACACGCTTCGCTGTCTTACACTTCGTGATCTTGTTTCTGTCAGCTCAGTTTATCGAGGAGTCTAGTCTTTATAGTATTCTCAGCTCCTGCTGGGTGTTTTTGAGGTAAAGCTTCTTTCTCGTGCGTTTATCACCATAAAGTACTTCGAAGGAGCTTTGGTTCCAAGGCGAGACTGCCTCCTCGAACCAGCCCCACCGTTTGTACGTGCCCTTTATAGAGGTAACGGGCTCCAATACAATCCCAAAAGTCCCTCTTCGCTGGGCATCGCTGACGACTGGCAAGAGATAAAGTGGTCTTTCGTACCAGAACGCAAAAGATCCTTTCATTTTGAAAGAGTCGAGTAGCTCCTCCATCTCCCGAGACCTATCGGCCTGGATGATCGGATTCCTCATCGCTCTTCGCGAAAAGTCGGAGGTTTGAGGATCAACGTCTGGCATGGCGTAAAGCTGCATCCCAGTTTGTGGGAGCACAAGGTTGTACTTCAGGTCCCAATTATAACTGTCTGAGGGATATAGTAGTGCTGGGTGTAAAGCACCTCGAACACGAATCCAGCCGCCTGTCACTTGACCAAAAGCATCCGGTGACATGAGATCAATGTGACT
Organism: Physcia stellaris; assembly: GCA_018902385.1. Lineage (NCBI taxonomy): Eukaryota > Fungi > Ascomycota > Lecanoromycetes > Caliciales > Physciaceae > Physcia > Physcia stellaris. Next base: position 45,595 of record JABSSW010000072.1, read on the forward strand.
ATCTATGACGGTTATGACGGAAGACAGCTCACGTTTAATAAAGTTGTTAATGATTGGCATATCAACAGAGGCCCATGACCACGATGGTGCACGATACCTGGAAGGGGATCGCATATCGTCGCTCTCGGCTCGGCCAACGCGCCAGATTAGTTCGTTCGGAAGGTTTTCTCGCCATAGTCCGGCTAGATAGTCACTATTGAGTTCCGAGCGAAACCTTTTCGCAACTCCTGAGAATGCGACGAGTTTATCTTCCTCTTTCGTAAGTGTGCATGAGGAATACCACTCCACCAGCCTCTGCCATTTCTCATAATTCTCGGACATGCGTAATGGGTTTAGCGCAGTCATTCTATTTTTGAATGAGAGCTGTGTTCCGTACGTGATTGGAGCCGAACCAAGATTTGCTTGAGAAACGAAAAATTTGGCTATGTCAGAAGGCTCTACAGTAGCATCGTCTCTTTCCGATGAACCTTCAGGATAACCTCCCGCCAGCAATTTCTGCATCATAGCCAGGTACTCGTCTGACTGCAGGTCTACTGTTGATTCTGGCTTATTGCGAATATCAAAAGATGATCCACAGGTAATCTCTGGAATACCGCGTGGGTATACTTCACTGGCATTCAACTCGCAGCATTCCCACAAGAGCTGATCGGAACCGAAATGCAGAATCCTTGGCGCTAGCCACCGTTCTTGACAGACCCATCCGCGGCGAGAGATTGGAGCGTAATCCAACTGTTCGTCCCAGTATCTTTTTGGTACAAGGATGCTAGTACGCCGCTCCACATCGTGGCCTATCCAACTGGTCACGATTTCGCAAGGACTTACTTGGTCAAAGTCTCTTGGCGGGAATAGGCCATCAAGGCGTGCAGAAAGGGATATAGCTGACATATTACAATATGAATGGGAGTATACGTCCTGCATTGTCATTGATTCCACTCGCCATTCCTCTGGATCATCTTGAACGATGCATAGTGAGTCGATCCAGATGTATCTAACACTGAAGTATGATCGAGCCGCGATAAAGGCATCCTGAAACGTCTTTGATAGGGATAACACAGGTATAGCGCAAGAAAATTGCTCGACATTCGAGAGCACAGTTCGAACTACTACAGAGTCAGCCCAGCGATGGCTGAGTGTTACGTATGGGCCTGTTGGAGGAGTATTCCGGGTATCGATCAGCTTGACGTTATCTTCATTCGATATTCCAAGGTCCACGAGGCGAGTAGGAAACCAAGCCGATGAGACGTCACCTTTTTCCATTGTACAGGTCTCTAGCCACTTTTGCATCAAGCTGATAATCGGAGTCCACGTGGGTGACCCGCTCCATTGATTGCATGTGATCAAATCTTTTCTACATGAATTGAGCCATTTCTGGACAAGACTACGAGTGGGTATGGCCTGGGGGCGGTGAACCCGTTGGTTGCAATGGACGTGCCCTGTGCGGCACGTCTCCAGCCAACGTCTAACGAGATTTCGTGTGGGCTGAGACAATGCGCTCTCGTGCAGCGCCTCGTCCGCGGCTAAAAAATTAGAGATCTCTGATAAGATCAAACTCAGCATTCAAGTAAAAGCAAAAAACGTTACGTTGACGGTTACCTTGATATGGAACTAGCCAAAAAGACAGAGGGACTACCGCGTCCCCTTCAAACATGAGGTTTAATTCGCTGGCCTGCCAGGAGCTTGTCTCTGGGCTGGGCGACAACGTAAGGATCAGCTTCCCATTGATCTCAAGTGGGCCTTTTCCCAAGCGCTGAGCTGCCCGCTGAACCCGCGTCCAGTAAAGGCTGCAGATGAAGCAGCCGGACTCCGTAGACGCGTAGAGACTTCGAGTCGATTCGTGCAACGTACGACGTCGAGGTGACTCGAACATGGACTGGCAAGTGCTGCAAATCATTTGGCAGACCCAATCTCAGCTGTGAACGAGTCGAGCTAAACCCTTTCTCTTTCGGTGTAGACCCCATCAACCTGGTGATTTGCTGTTTTCGGGTCCACAATGGCTTTCTTAGTAAGAGATTCACTTGAAAACCAGGATTGTGAAGCAACGCAACGTGGAGATTTCGAAAGCAATCGAGGGGATCTCGGAACAAAACGGCCCGGCCAAGCGAAGACACGATCTCTTGGCGTTTATCGATTCATTGACATCGAGTAATCTCGTATCCACATACCATCTCGCTACGTCCATTGATCCGGGTCCGCGATCGCTTCCGGAAGAACGTGCCAATCGCTGGAGGCTGCGAAGAGATCAAATGTCTTCTCTGTCGAGGGATAGGAGACTCGATTGGTCGCACGATCCTGCTGAAGCTACTCATCAACAGCACGGGCCGACTGCCAGCGCTACCGGATTGTCGAGACTTACTTTACCATCTGGTGTTGGGGCTAATGTATCAGATGAGAAATTTACCTAGACAAGATGACCGGTAATCTGCGCATAGGAGAACACCCATTATGGATGCCGACATTATCTAAGTTTCGTAACTCCAGTCTGCATAAACTGCTCTACATGTTCCCCGCCCATTCCATTCAATTTCCCCTCGACATCATCTCCCTCCAACAAACCCCCATCACCATTCATTCCAATTACCTCAATAAGTAGCACCAGGCATCAACCCAAGCCGGCCTCCATCGACCAGATGAATGGTGCCAGAGCAATACGCGCCTGCTTCAGAGGCAAAATACAAGACCGTTCCTCCCATTTCCTCCTCTCGCCCTGCTCTACCGAGAGGTTGCACATCTTTGGGTAATGCGCCTTCAACGGTCATGTCTTCGTTGCCGAAGACGGATGCCATCATCTCCGAGGGGAAGACTAGGATTTGAGATTACAGTTAGCGAGTTCGGATTCAGGGAATGACGTTTCCTTTTTCTCCTTTTCGAGCCTGAATCCGCTCCCTGGAAGCAGGCACATCAAAGCTGCGAGAGATAATAAAATGGCGGTTAGAAGGACAAGGTAAAGGAAAACGAAAACCACCATCCAAGACAGCCATCACCCCCAGCAAAACATCCGTACTTTCCACACCCAAACCCCAAAGAAAGACCCCAAAAAAATTCAAAGAAGCAACTCACGACCCGGCGCCAACCCATTAACCCGAATCCCCCACCCCACCAGCACCCCCGCCAAACTCTTAACCAAATGATTCACCGCCGCCTTAGAAGTATTATATGCCAACCCCCTGCACCCACCCCCGATGAAACGCCCCAATCGAGCTCGTAACCAGAATCTGGCTCTTCTGCCTCACATTCCCCTTCCGATTCCCCAGATCAAGGAGCGCGAGGAAGGCGACGGCGGTGTAGAGCGCGCCGGCGACGTTGACGGTGTACGTCTCTGTGAAGCTCTCGATGGGGATGGATGCGAGGTGCGTTTGTACTTCTTCGATGGACATTGTCTGGGAGGTGGAGGGGAGCAGGGCGCGGTTGGTCGGGCCTAGGATGCCGGCGTTGGCGATTAGGAGGTTTATGTAACCGGTTGCGGAGGCGATGGTGGTTGCTGCGCTGGACAGCGAGGCGGGGGATGTGATGTCCGCTTGGATGGGTATCACTTTTCCGACGGCTGCTGCGGGCTCGTCTGGGGCTTTTTGAGAGGAGTTGGGAGGGGGGTTGAGTGTCGAGTTGACACTTTCGGCGGCGGCGATGAGCTTTTCGAGACGGCGGCCGAGAATGTATACCGTTGCGCCGTTTTGGGCGAGGGCGCGGGTCATGGACAGTCCGATGCCTATGTTCGTCTGATTTAGTTCATTCGGGGATGTCGCCTTAGGGAATGAATCATGGCATGAGCTTGGGGTTGTTGGGAACAGGATAGGGATGAGAGGAGGATGGTTACCGGTCCCGCCGCCTGTGATTACTACTATGAGGCCTGCGCAGGAGAAGAGGTTGGAGCGGTCTAGGAGATTGCTGGAAGCCATATTGATGGGGTTGAGACTGTATTCTCGAGAACACAAGCTAGAGTGGAGTTGCAAGACGGCTGGGACTTGGGTCTTGTGGAGGGATATATACACATATATAGGGGCTGGTTCGACGGTAACATAGTATCTTTAAGTGATCTACAGTGCAACACGTCAGCTGCATGTTGCGGGCTTGATCCTACGCGGTGACGTATTTTCTCGCCTCGTCCACTACTACCGTCCTTTACTCACTAAATTCTGTCGTTCGCTCGCACAGTATTGGACATCAAAGCCTACATACACTAACCTTGAGGAATTTTCGGACACATAAGTGTCCTGCAGTCCAATCAACGATAGATTCCATCCATACTATAGCTAGTCAAATTATAATCGAGGCTGGAATTTAGGATTAGTCCTGATCCTCTCGCCCAGTGTGATCAGAAGTAGAGAGGACGGCGCAAACGCCAGAGCGAGAAACCCTAGTAAGCTGTTGCCCCATCCAAGACCAAGTCTTGCATACAAAGCTGGGCCAGCCAAAGGTATACAGGTACCGAAGATCGAGCGTACCACTGTATTTGCTCCAATGGCGCTGGCAGCAAACATAGTGTAGGCGTCGATTAGGTACATCTGTACTGGCAGAAATACATAAAGTATCCCAATCCCAATCAACCCAGTCCCTATGATAGGGACAATCCAGTGTGTATGTTTCTCGACCGTCCAGCCATACCAGAAAAGGCCGATAGGCACGAGGAATGCGCCAACCACAAGAGGTGGCAGACGATCTTCTGGCTTCATCTCCCCACGCTTTGCTTTCTGGCGTTTGATATAGCGATCCGAGAACATTCCAACGGTGAGTTGGCCAATACAGAAGCCGATACCAAGACCAAGGTAGGCAAGACCGGCTTCTCCTGCGTTGAAGCCGTATTGGTCTTCAAAGACGCGCGTGAAAGTGGTGAAGAGGAGGTACATGTAGCTATACACAATGGAGACAAAGATTGAGAGGAGGACCACGATTGGCGAGCGGATCAGCATCTTGGTAGGGCGGATTGCTGCAGCTCGGATCAATTGGCGCGGAGATTGGCCTTTGTCGAATTTGGATTTGAGAGAAAGGTTCCCGGTTTCCCTTCGGAGGCTTAAGGTCTTCTTGTGTAAAAGTCGTGGACCGTAAGTCTCTTTGAGGAGGACGAGGGAAGCGATCGTAAAAACGCCAGACTGTAAGAGGTGAGTCCTATGTGCAAATTCACCTACATTGCAGACCTACAAGGATGACGACTAGCCAAAATGTCCATCGCCAGCCTACCTTCAGAGATAGGTAGCCTCCTGCTACGGGACCTAGGTATGAAGATTAGCATTGGATGCAGGCGTCCGACAAAACCAATACAGCACAACATTTCGTATCTACTACAGGTCCCTACGTCGCTTGTTAGAATTGACTGGAAAGATAGTCGTGGACGAGTCATACAAGCAACGGTCCAATAGTCCACAGAGACAGCGCAGTTCCACGTTCCTCGGGTATCATCAAATCAGCTACAAATCCACCCCCCAGCGTCAACGGGATACAGCAAGCAAGTCCCATGATAAGTCGGAACACAATGAGCATGGGTAAATCCACGCTGACAGCACATAAGATGGTTGCAATGAGGAAGACGAAATTCGCAGTGTGCATTACGGGAGCACGTCCGTATAGCTCGCTGAGTGGAGACAGAAGCAATGGTCCGATCGCAAGTCCGACGACATAGATTGATACTAGCAGTGACGACAAGGCGGAGTCGGTAGAATGGAAGTCTCGCATGGCGGCGGGCACCCCGGGTGCAAATATTGTAGATGCCATCGCACTAGTATCCATCCATCAGCTCGAGGCACAGCCAAACAGGGAGTGTCTGCCACGAACACATTGAAAGTGATGGCAGAGACCAAGGAGATGATAATCCATTTGTGCAGCGATGTCCAGTTCATTGGATTGCTGTGATCGTCTGGGCCATCCCAGTCCACCAGGTCTGTCTTTTCCTCAAGTACTGCCGGCTCATCCGACACCGCTTTCTCGGGGTCGATATTTCCATCTTGAGGTAAGTGGTTGAGCTCGCGCTGTGTCTCGGATGAGTCTGATCGGGTCCCAGATGTAGTACGTTGGGATGTAGGCTCGTCAAGGGGCTGGGCTTCAAGGTCGGTGGATACTGCCAGCGTTTGAGCTTCTTGCTGATGAGCAGCCATGGTGAAGAATGGAGGTTTTGTAAGGACTGTGGTTGTTGACAGATAACTCCATTCGATTATAAAGTGCAAAAGAATGCAGTCACTCAGCAGCAGCTTAAGGACGCGTAGAGAGAGCCAGCCTCGTATAATGGTGTAAGTTACGGTAAGGAATGTGTCAATACATGGCCGATCATACCGGCTTTATCGATCAAAAGCCGCTCAGTGTCACCCTACCTTACAGATTAGGATACGGGAGAGATATGCAGAAGTCAGCTTCCAGGATGCGTGGAAGGATGGCCTTTTCCATTTGCCAGCCTTGTGTTTTGAGGGTGCAGATCCACATGCCGATCACTGATAAGCGATAACGCGCTACCATGGCACGCTAGTGATACTGGCGGGAGGGCCGGAGGAATCGGCGATTGCGGGGTTATCGGTACGCTAAGACGGTCTAGTGTAATATGCAATGAATCTGTGTTTTTTGCATCTCTCGTCCCAAACGCGTCCACAACTACGTAATGACCAGGTTTGGAAACAAAACCGCAACCATGAGACTCTCAAGCAAATACCTGTGGCCTCAAACTTCTCCCATGCCTGCTTGTCCACAGCAGTCTGAACTGGAATCACTACCCATCCATCACACCTCTCTCTCATCAACATGTCTGCCCCAAACATCATCACCACAGGCCACAATAGCGACGGCCTCTCCACCTTCATCGACAATCCCAAGTACAAGGCTTTCTCTCCTCACGTAGGAATTCTCTATGGCACGGTCGGCGATGGACCGATTAACTTGAACGACAACGCCGACATCTCGGCTTTTGAAGCCCACGATAACCCGGGCCTCATCCCGAAAGAGGGCAGCGTGGTTCTTGTCGCAGAATGGCCGCCTGGAACGGACAGTATCGCCAAGATACATCGCACGCTGAGCGTCGATGTTGGTGTGATGATTGAGGGAGAAAGTGAGTCTATCGACCTGGTCTCTTCTCTACGCTACGTACATGTACCCTCACTTGTCATCCACGGCGAGTCTTCCTAATCTCCTGCTTTACTTACATTGTGGTTGCAGTCATATGTCAGCTCGACAGCGGGGAGACACGTCTGCTCAAAAAGGGCGATGTCCTCCTCCAACGTGGTACCAAGCATGCGTGGAAGAACCCCAGCACATCGGAACCAGCGCGTATGCTATGCTTTGTCATGCCAAGCCATTCAGTCAAGGGAGCAAAGGAGACGGCTTAGGTGACGGTCGTTAGAAATTACAGATGTTCATTACGTTCATGTTAGCCTCCTCGACAAAATCAGTTTACTGGCCCAACGATCGGATGTCTGTTGCCTCTAGTTTGCGATAATAGCCACGTAGATGTTCCAAAATAATAACCTACAAGCGTAAAGATCAATCCTGGCAGGCTCGAGACATCACGTTTCCTCTCCACACAAGATCTTTCTGGTTATTGGCCCCAGTGTTGCCTTCTCTTGCAGCTTAACATAAGAGGCGGAGGACTGATCGTGAAATGCTCCTTACTCCGACTTTCGAAGTTTACCGCTTCGTACCCAGACGCAAACCCAACATCAAATTCCATAATCACCCGCGCTACCGTGATCCGGATGTTCATCAGAGCAAGTGGCCGGCCTATGCAGCCATATGGACCTACAGGGGGCGGTCAGAGATCAAGATGTTCTACCAAGGTCGAATGAAGGCTTTACATACCAGCAGAGAACGGCGCCCAAGCTGACTTCTCTTTGATCATATCCGGCTGCGAGTACCAACGCTCTGGAACGAATGCAGTAGCGTGCGTGTAGATCTCCTCTCCTTCGGATCCACAGTCAGTAACACCTCCAAGATTCGAGGCAGATAAGAGACAGCTTGAGTAACTTACTTCGGCCAATAGCATACTGAGGACACCAAACGGTCATGTCTCCAGGTATGTGCACGCCATCGATCTCAATACCCTCAGGCGGCGTCTTCCGTTGTAGCGCAGTGGGTACCGGAGGATGAAGGCGTAGTGTTTCGTAGATGACCGCGTTTAGGTGGTCAAAATTTGCAATGTCTTGGTGCAGAGCATCCGTATGCGGATTAGGAATATGAGGTGCAAGCTCATCCCGGAGCTTTGAAATATGCTCAGGATTTCGCGCAAGCTCGAGCATGATATGCGTCAAAGTCGCCGCTGTGGTATCACTATGGTTGAGCACAAGTCAGCTCATGACTTTAGAAGCCTCTTTGAAGGTCTAAAGAGGGGCACTGACCTTCCTGCCACGACGATCAACTGGGAGTCTCCTCTCAACATATTCAAGTCCTTCGCGTCGTATTCACTTCCCGTTGACGAACTCAGCAGAGTCGACATCACATCTGGTATACCTGATTTGGCCTACATACCAGAGATCAGCTTCGTCTTCCTTATGATGGTCAAAGTACTTACTCCCATTCTCTCGTCCAGGCGCTGAGCACAGTATTCGATGAATCGCCACCAGTCTCTAGTCAGCAACGGCATAGCAGTTAATACTCTGAAGAACCAGACTGGGAACATCCAAGCTAGTGGCTCCATGCCTTCATTCAATAGCTTTATGGCCCAATGCTCCTCACTGCTTTCAAGCATGTTGAAAGAGGTGCCAAATGTAAGATCGCCCATGACATCAAAGCTGTATAGGTTGAACCATTTGGTAGCATCGAAGGGTTGGCCGTCAAAAGCTTGGATTCGGGATATGAGCTTATTACGATATCTTTGGATTCGATCTTCATATCCGCGAAGCGCTTTGTCGCTGAAAGCTGGACTCCATTGGCGTCGCCTTTGGTCATGGAGGGTTTTGACTCGTATTGTTTGCAAAGAGACCGCCGGTTTCCCGATATCGTACCAAGCGGCCCTTGTGCACTGGGAGCCTAAGCCGTAGATAGCATTGACGGCCTTGGGATCAGTTATAGAGAGATCGGATGATCCTACTCTGACAAAGTCGCCATACTCAGCATGCAACTCCGCCACTTTCCGATAAGCTTGACCGTCTTTCAATTGAGCGGATAGCCAGAAATTCGACAGTCTCGCGCCGTATGGTCCAGGGAAGTTGTTCAAAGGATGGAAGAAGGCACGATAAACAATCAAGCTGGTATAAAGCCCTCCGAGAAAGCAAGAACCAATTGTCGACACCTGATAGATGGCTTTCTGCCATGATGGCTCGCCTTGACTTTTAAGGCCCAGGACACCGATTGCAGCGGTGATAGCCACTAATTGGATATACCTCAAACCATGTAGATGGTGTTCACCTCTCTTGAAATAGAATAAATGAGTTACAGCACCTACTGCGGCCGCGATGGCTTGCGCGAGCAACATCATCATTGCAAGCAAATCGCCAAGAGCATATCCCTAAGGAACAGTCGAGTTGAAGGAAATAACCCTGAGCACGAAGGGGACTGTTCACAGTCCAGCGAAGAGTCTCACACAACAACTGGGCTATGGTCGCTACGATCACGATCTGTCGGAGTTCCTCTCCGTCCGCTTCACGGCAAGAAGCATCGCCTGTGATCTTCAGCCAGCGATCGTTCGATCCAGACTTATCGGTAACGCTGGAAAGTAGCCTTCGTCTCGATACTCCCTACTCAACGGTAGGATCCTTGATACTCGATTCGTAGGATTGTCCAACCCGTGGAGGCTATGATGCAAAGAAGTCTGACCGCGCCGGTCTATAACGCATACGAATCCAAGGTCATTGAATCCTTCAGTAAGACTAAATCCGAGAGAACGTGGGGGTTCGCCGACTTGATCGTCAGCAGTTTCTACCAAGTTGAGAAGCGAGTTAAAAGTACCGAGGGAGCCTCTCACGACAAGAGAGCTTATCTCTGTATGATAATTACGGCTAATCTAGCGCTCTTTTCCTGGTATTGAAGCTAGTAATGGTGGATGGCGATCACTCTACCTTAGCTGCCGAGAATTCCCCGAACCGCCCACCCTTGACAGTTGACACGGATGTCTTGACAAGGATGATGGTGTCTTGCTATCATTGTGTTGCACTGACAGCGATGGATCATGAGAATCCTTCGCCTTTGCCAACGTTGCTTTGACCTCCACGAGATGGCACCCGCCAATGGGCGTCAGCATCAACTTGGGCCTTGTCCCGTCTGCTAAGGGTGAGCTTGCAAGTCGCTTGTTGGTTCAAGGGCTCAAGACTATGGTAGAGTGAGAACAAAGACCTCTGCTCGGTGAACACATTCCCAGTTGTAGAATGGATCCTCATCACCAGAGCACATTTAATATGGCGACTTTTAATGCTAGTACCTTTGCGCCAGCAACGATGGTAATGGAGAATACCATGAAGTCGTCTCTTGGCGGCACTACTCTGGTTGCATTAGCTGTTGTTCTGTTTGCTCGAACAGCTATACAATTTTATGGCGGAGAGAAGCCCCCTTTCGCGGGGTTTCGAGTACCACTGGAACCCAGCTTCTTGGTCAGACTTCGGTTTTCCTGGGGGGCTCTTCCAATGATCAACGAGGGATACTCCAAGGTTGTAATTCTAGGTAGCCCATTAGGCGACGGAGCTGACTGCAGGATAGTTCAAAAACTCTTTCTACAGACTTGCTAGGAACGACAGAGATATTCTTGTAATACCAAACAAGTACGTGGACGAACTGCGGGGTCTGCCGCAAGATAAATTGAGCTCAATCCAAGCTCTGATTGCCGTAAGACACGCTTTTCCATGCCAGCAAGTTTAGAGGCTGAACGTTGATACCGAAGAATCTCGTCGGGAAATATTCGGCATCTGATCTGCTTCTGGAAAGCGATCTACACACTCGAGTCCTCCAAACCAAAATTACGCCAAACTTGCCGCACTTCGTGGATGCGATGAAGGTCGAGCTTGATCATACTGCGTTGAAGGCTATTCCGGAATGCAAAGGTAAGTCAAGAATTGTAGGACTGTGCCATTTTCTGACGGATCTTTACAGATCATTGGCAAGAAGTCGAAATTTACGAGATACTACTACAATTTGTAGCCCGGATCTCTGCTCGAGTATTTGTAGGCGAAACATTGTGTCGCAATGAAGAGTGGATCCAAACCTCTATCAAATACTCCGAGCAGGCGACTGTAACAGTAATGATCTTGCGAGCCTTTCCAAAGTTCCTGCACCCTATAGTCGCACCCTTCCTCCCTTCCTACTGGAACACCAAACACTGGGTTCGTGAAGGCAAAAGGCTTCTTGTGCCGGTGATCAGTGCTAGGCGAGAAGCGGAGCAGAACGATCCGGAGTATGAAAAGCCAATGGACTTTCTGCAGTGGATGATGGATGGAGCAGACGATAATGACAAGGTACCCGAGAAACTTGCCCACAGAGAGCTCATCATGGGACTTGCGTCGGTACATACCACTACCATGGCTGCGGCACACTTTCTGTATGATCTTTGCGCAAGACCCGAATATGTTCAACCGCTGCGCGAGGAGATCATTAGCGTTCTGGATGAAGACGGTGGTTGGCAGAAGATGACTGTGCATAAGTTGCGAAAGATGGACAGCTTTCTCAAGGAATCTCAAAGATTAAACCCAGCCAGTCTCCGTAGGTATCCATTTTACCTGGTGTAATCTATCAGCTAATCTGGATTAGTGGGCTTCCACCGTATCGTCCAGCGCAGCCCAATCACTCTCTCGGACGGCCAGACCTTGACACCAGGAACACACATCTGCCTCGCCTCGTACTCCATCTCGAGAGACGCAGACAATGTCCCCAATCAAGAATTCGAAGGATTCCGATACTACGAAATGCGCAAAGACCCCGACGAAGACAAAGCAATGCAATACGCCATGACGGACAAGAACCATCTCCATTTCGGACATGGCAGATTTGCCTGTCCAGGTCGATTCTTTGCGGCCAATGAGCTTAAGATGATTCTTGGTGAGCTGCTTCTAGGATATGAGTTTAAATATGCGGATGGTAAGAGCCGACCGAAGAACATTAATGCTGATGAGTTCTTGTATCCTGATCCTCAAACTCGGCTGTTGATGAAGGGACGAGATCAAGAAAGCAAAGTCAGCGGAGCAATGCGATCAGAGGATTCGGTTTAGCTTGGACTGCAAAGTGTGGATAGTTACTTGTATAGCTCTGAGAGCAAAGATGCGCCTTTGATTGTGCATTTAACATGCGATCCGGATATTTGTGTGATGTGATAATCAGAATCAATAAGTGGGCTCTAGAAATATCACTCCTTGTTAAACGATGTTACGCATTGTGGATGGTATTCCCGAACTCCGTGCGGTCTTTATGCACGAATGACGTTATCGAGAATGCCATCGTGCATTCCTCCACTCGCTGCTGCATCATCGCTCATAAATCGTCGACTCCATGATTCCTCGTCTCCGATCCCTCTTCATCTCATCCCATCACCTCCACAGATCCATAACCACCTCCTCTCATCCTCCACCACGCATCCCCAAAATGCCACTCCTCGAGCGAGTGAAACACGACATCTACCCCTTCATAGACCCCACCAAAGCCCTCCACAACGCCGCTCAAAACAAAACAGTCCTCGTAACCGGGGGAAGCAAAGGAATCGGAAAAGTAAATCCCCCTCCAGCCCATCACCCTTCCCCAAAAACCCTAACCGTCGTCCGAAGGCCATAGCCCGCCACTTTGCCCTCGCCGGCGCCTCCAGGGTAATCATAACCGGGCGCTCCGGCTCCGCGCTCGAAGGCGCCAGGGCTTCGATCCGAGAGGCGAGTCCGGGCACTGATGTCGATACCGTGAGCGCGGATATGACTGATATGGACGCGGTGCAGCGCCTGTATGAGGGCTTCAGCACGCCGCCGGACGTGGTGGTTAATAACGTTGGCGCTGCGGCGTGTCAGGCCAAGCTCGTGGATGGGGATCCCGCTACTTGGTGGGGCGATTATGTATGTATGAACCCCTAATTCCGTGTTTTCGTGCACTTGATGAAGGGAATCTTTTCGTTTTTGTTGGAGTTTGAGGGGGAGGTGGGGCAGCTGACGAGCACAGGAAACGAACGTCAAAGCGACGTATCTGTCCACTCGGATGTATCTCCGCCAGCTGCGGGCGGGCCGGACGATCCTCAATGTCTCGAGCAGCGTGTCCACGACCACGAACGAGGGGCTAAGCTCTTATGCTCTGCGAAGACGGCAATTAATCGGTTGACGGAGTTTATCCATCTAGGTAGGATGTTGTTGATGCTCCACTCTAGCCCAAAAGCGAAAACGGTAACCTGATGCAGGTGATCTGCTTCAGAGCACTCCTCGCAAGGCGTCCGCTGCATCGCGTTCCACCCCGGCGGCATCCTGGATACGGGCATGGGCGAGTCGGCGCCGGACTACTTCAAGCCTTATCTGTACGATTCTCTGGATTTGGCGGGGGGCACGGCGGTATATCTCTCTACGCCGCGGGCGGGGTTTCTGGATGGGAGGTTTGTGTTTTCGAATTATGATATGGAGCTTTTGGAGGGGTTGAGGGAGGTCATTGTGAAGGATGATCTGCTGAAGTCGAAGGTGGATTTTGGGGACTGTTTGGGGAGTGCGGTTGTTCCGCCGGAGGAGTAGATGAGGGGGGGTTGACGGTGCTTTTTCTACTTGCACTGGGTGCCACACTCACAAAGGTGGAAATGTCCCTCTGAGGTGAGAGAATTGATAGATGCAGAAGCACACTCATGATCCATAGAATCCGTCCATCTATTGAAGCGCTCAGGTCATCGGTAGCACTACCCTAATCCGTCACTCCAGATTTGCACCGTACGAGCTCACCCTCCTCACCCTAGCTAAATATGTCATCCTTCCACTCAGCTACTTCAAAACCCTTTCACTTCCCCATCTTTCTTCCCCGGACCCAAAAGCCCCCAGCTCAACAACCATGGCTTCGACTTCTTCAACCATATCCTACGCCCAGCTCCTCGAGATCTCGCAAGCCTTCCAGTCCGCGCTGTCCTCGCTAGACGTGGACAAGATGCTCGCTCTGCGCGCACCGGATTGCCAACACGTCATCCTACCCGCTTCGCTTGGGCGGAAGGCGATGGGGAATGAGGAGTAAGATTCCTTTCTTTCTCTCTTCCTCTCTCTCGTAAATTGTACCACAATCAACGAAACTCCACCAATTCCCTATTTTTCTCCACGCTTTCCATCTCCATGTCCCTCTTAAAATTGAAGGAATTAAGAAAAATGGCAAAATCTCAGATTCCGCACCACCTACACGCCCTACCTCACCCGTGCCCGCTTCCGGGATTACAACATCACGACGCACAGCACGATCGTCGATATAAATCACTCGAAAGCGGTCGTGCATGCCAGCGGCGAGGCGACGACGCTGGCGGGACCGTTTCGGAGCGAGTATGTTTTTGTGCTGAGCGTGGGGCGGACGGGTGGTGGGCAAGGGGGTGAGGGTGGTGGTGGTAAGGATGGGGAAGAGGGTGCGGGTGATGGGCAAGGGGGTGACAGGGTGCTGATTTCCAAGGTGGTGGAGGAGTTCGTGGATAGTGCGTTGAGTGCGCAGGAGGGGGACGGGTGAGGGGGCGCTTGCTGAGGAGGCAGAGAAGGAGAAGGAGGGGAGGGGAAGGGGGAGTGAGCTATTTCTAATTGATATCGACTGTAAACACTTGTCCCCCTCCCACACCGCCCACGCCGGGGATTATCCCCGCGGTGGTCACGTACAAAGTCGCAGCATCCCGTGCCGTCTTTCCCAACATCGCCGCGTTCGGATGATCGAACGCCGTCTCCCCCGCGCCGCCTGCGAGCACGGTTTGTGTACGCGTCCGCAGCGAGAACGCGTTGATCGATAGTCCCGTCGGACTACTCAGAAAGAATACATCACTCCCCGCCGGCCCCAGCGAAAAGTCATCATACGTCGCCTTCCCCAAATCGCGGGCGAGGACTTCCCCAATCGCACCGCTGCCATTGACGGGCAAGCCGTGCTTAGTCACCGCAATGCGTCCAAAGGTAGCGGTAGCCGAGTTCGTGAAGTAGAGCCACTTCCCGAGCACGTGGATCCCATTCACGGCAGCTTTTTGCGAGGAGTTGGGAGCCCGCTGCAGCAGAGGCGAGGTGAACGCTTTCTCCGCCGCGCCGGTGAAGAGGTCCAAGCGCCAGATCAGGCCCAGGACGCTGTCTGCGGCGAGCAGGTACCGATCTGAGTGCGGTAGGGCGGTCAGGCCGTCGAGCATGGATGCGTTAGGGATGGGGTATGCGGTCGCGGGGGACACGGAGCCGTCGGCGAAGAGACTGAGGAGCTCGATGCCGAATGTTCCCGGCACGCTTTGCTGCGTCGAGGCGCTGAGGTTACCGTACACCACTGCCAGGGTGCTGGGGCTCGGCTGGGCGAGGCCGAGAAGGGCGGTGTGCGTGCTTGCGTGGTAGATTGTGATGGGCTTGCTGGATGGGCGGTATGGGTCCAGGAGCACGAGGGACGCGTTGGAAAGGAGGGTGACGATGATTTTGCCGTTTGATAAGGTCGTTAGGTTCTCGACCCATGTTCCGTTGGGGAATTGGTGGAGAAGGCGCGGCTTGAGGAGGGGAGTTGGGGAGGCTGCGGTGCGCTGATGCAGGTTGCTGAGGAGGGAGAGGAGGAGAATGCACGTGCTCCATGCGATGGAGAGTTTGGACATGTTTGCATGAGAAAGACTGGAGCGCGTGTGCGAGAGAAGCATGCAGAAAACGAGGACATGGCTTCGGGTTTTGGAGTATGCATCGTGAGCCTGGGACTGTATGATGTAGGGTCAAGGTTGCAACGCAGGATTTCGAGGAAATGAGCAAGATAACGGGGATCACGGAATAGCTCTTGAAGGATCACGGTGAGACTGCCTTGCCATTTTGTGGCTTTTGGCTTCATCACCGCACTCCAAGCTAGGATGAAAATGTCAAAGACAAACGAGTGTCGAGGTTGATTGCAATAGTTGATATCGGACACGGCTCGGCATTCATAGATTCTTTTCGTGCCGCTCTCATCGGTCCTCTTACAAATTGTTGAAGGAAGAAATGATGCAGAAAAAGCAAAGTGTGGGATGCGTTGAAGTCAGCGAGGCTCTGAAACGATCGTCAGCACTTTCGGAGAATTATGTTAGAGGCTAATTGAGATAGGACGATGGAACGAATCGGAGGGGACCTTTTAGCGAAAGGATTCGAGCTGTGGTCCCTGAGAGGTAGAGGGAGATGTAGGGCGTCGGTGCTCAGACGTTGGTCGCGTTATGGGATTGCTGGATTAGATGCTGATATGCGACATGACGAAAATGGGAATCGCATCGTCTTTCCAATAATACATGCCCAGGGCAGGAGCGGCATGCATTAGTCCCGCACTAAAAATGACTCGATCTCGATTGGGAACCTCGTACGCGCTTGTGAAAGCTTGGCTTGCTGATACATAAATTACAGCCACGATACGGCCGTAATCGCGATCTGGTTGATAACAAGCACGTGCTAACGGCTTAACGCCGACGGGATCGGAAGAGCGAAGGGGAACTTACCGTTCAGCCGCCTTGGCCAAGGCTTCTTTCCACCACATCCATCTTCCTGTATGAGGTCGAGGATGGCCACGATAAGGAGCCATATGGCATTCACCCGTTAGCAGATAGAGGTAGATGTAGTTTGACGTCGGCTTGCATCGCATCCATCGCAAAGACGGACCCACCGCTGAGACACATGATGGTAGATCATTCAGTATGGTCCTGTTGGAAGAAGCAGATGGACGTGGGACTATCAAAGCATCAAGCTTGCCTTTGCCCTAGATCACTGCACCGCTATCCATGATCGACTCTTTCGCTCTTTTCTCTATGAAGACCTATCCATCATTTGGGATGTAATCATTTCCTGAGGGTCGTAATTGTTTTCATCGACTCACTCTGCCATTCCATGTTTGTTTCGAGAAGTCAAGAGCTCCTACCTGTGCATCATCGATTTGTTGGAGTCGAACGGCAAAGGGTTCTTGGCACTGTCAGAGAAGTCCGAGGAAAATTCTGCCGTACGAGCCGAAAATCCAAGTCCGGGCGGTTTTACAATCAAATGCCAGCCCAGGCACTGAACAAAATATCCATAGAGTCCAGGAGTGGAAAAGGTGACTTGGTTTGCCAAACTACTATGGCTTTTCTCAAAGTCAGACATCACCACCTTTGTTGTCCCTGACACTGCGTTCGGCGTTCTGGGAGCTCTGTCGGGCCCCCTGCTCACCACAAACTCTTCTCCCGACGTTATGCAAATCCTCGCACGACTGCCGCTGGTAGCCTTTTTCATCTGGATCAACGTGCTCGTTTTTGAGCTGGCAAACCAACGGCTTCCGGAAGCGATTGTGGAAGACTCATATAACAAACCATGGCGACCGTTGCCTAATGGTCTGATCACCGCAGTCCAAACCCGTCGCCTGCTACTTGGAGTCCTATCATTGATATTGGGGGCGAGCTACTTTCTGGGAGTCTGGAAAGAGACATCTATTCTTTTTACATTGACCTGGATGTACAATGATCTCAAAGGCGGTGACGAAGATTTTATCATTCGCAATATAATCATCGCAGCGGCCTTTGGTGTCTACAACGAAGGTGCTCTGCGGGTGGCTACCGGCCCTGATCATGATATCATCACACCGGGATTTTTGTGGACGACAATCGTCAGTGCCGTAATCTTCTCTACTATGCACGTCCAAGATATGCAAGACCAGGCTGGGGATTCTGCCAAGGGTAGACGCTCTGCACCCATTGTCCTGGGTGACTATACGGCAAGATGGACGGTTGTTGTTCCTGTCCTCTTCTGGTCCCTCTTTTGCCCCTTGTACTGGGATATTGGGATTTTGGATGGTTCCTACCCATGGGGGTTGGCTCTGTCATTGCCGTCCGCGAGCTGTGGTTCCGAGACCCTGAAGCTGATCATACGACCTGGGTTATGTGGGCGGCATGGCTATCATGTCTCTATTTGCTGCCGGTCATCCATCATCCAGACGCTTTTATGAAGTATCCGGACGCTTTCATGAAATGGCTGCACGTTTGAAAAGGAGACGTCTGTCAGATAAATCTCCGCCATGATAGCTAGCCACATATTGGAATCTCCAGATCTTACAAGATCTGCTGTGCGGACCATGTAGGATTTCTATAGAAAGGCCATTCTCGAAGGCTTGCAAAGTCACTACAAATTACTATAGCAACATTTCCACGCAAATCTAGTTACATTCGGACGTTCTGGAATGGCGAAGAGTTGAAACACTTCGAATAAACCAAATCTTAGCGAGCATATCAACCCACTGTTCATTAGTCATGCAGAAGATTGCCGTGGATTTCGATGGATAGGCTTCAACATGATGATTTAGGGAAGGATATGGACACCTCTCCCATGCCGAGGAGAATCAGCCGGGCAAATCAATCTTTGCTCTCTCAGTGATAGATAAGAACTCATCCCAGAACCAATCCTCCATGGATTCGTCCCAGTATCTGATCCTTGCTATGTTATCTCTACAGCTTCCACGTCAGCATTCTATGAGTCAGATGTCAAATTGAAGAAATGACCTTTCTTGGACTATGTCACCAAGCATACGACTAGAATAGGCGTTGCATATAATATGGGGTTACTAATTGCTTGCGTGGGACATGCTGATCCCATGTCTATCTATGAGCACATTTCGCATGAAGGCTTAGATGCGTTTGATAATGGAAGAATCCTTCTGATATCTTAGTTGGTCTAGAGACATCAGCGCTACACATGATAAGAAGTCACAGACGCTAGCAGGGTAGCTTTGCAGACGAAGGCGTCCAATACACCACCTAATAGCTGACAAATTCGATGAGAATCACCTTACGTCGACAAGGTGGCTCACCAGGATGCAACTATATCTTAGAATGGAGATACCAATGTCTTTCGTTACCTCCTACCGAGTAAGTCTACCTGCATAATCCTTCACGGATGTTTGCCCCGTTTTGTTCTCGATGGTCGAGTAGTGATCAGCAGGGTTGTTGTATCGCTGTTTCTTGAGGCCGCCATGATTGACTCCGAGTAGGGTATCCCAGGTCTTGTACACAACGTGGATCCCATGATGTCATTAAGTCATCTCGAGGGTTTTAAAAACGGAAGAAAGGAATGAGTCAAATGCTAATAACATCTGCTACCTCATAGCATCACATCATCTAATCCCGCAACCATGGTGGACTCACTGTTCGAACATCATGGCCCACAAATCTACAGCCAAGAGACTGCCAAGAACCAAGCTCTTGCAGTCGGCTTCACCTTATCATCGCTTCTTGTCACTGTCCTATATATGTGTATCCTTGATTTCGCTCAATCATATGTAGTGCCACCCAAACACTTCCCCAAGCGGGGATGGGGTCAAGTATTCTTCAAACCAAAAGTCAATGCTCCTCTTGTCGAGCCAAAGCCTGGCTCGAAGGACTTCAAGGAAGTGCTCAAGCGAGGTTCGGATGAGGTAAGTCGACTGCCCACGATTGGTGGAGACTGATTCCATCCTCTCGTTGCTGGATCTGACGATACGTCTAGTATCCGGACAAACCGTACAGGATCCCGCACCATCCCCACGAATTGGTCATTGTGCCATTCAAGATGATCGACGAGATCCGCAACATCCCCGAGTCAAAGTTGAGCTTTCAGCAAGGATCATATGACTTCTTTATGGGATGGCACACTGGTGTCACGAATCACGAGCGGGCAGTGGCGAACATTCTCAAGACCGGCGTCAATAGGATCATTGATGTAGTCTATGGCGTCGTTCAGGATGAATCATATCGTACTGTCCTCGAGAACATCGGAGAATGTGAAGGTAATCTCCCCTATAATATCTGGCTATGAATATGCTAACGGGTCTAGACTGGACTACTGTGACCCTGTTACCTAAGACTGTTAGTATGATTATGGCTATTTCTCAACGCGTCTTCGTTGGCGAGCCTCTCTGCCGTGATCCAGAATGGGTACTGACACCTCCTGTACTTCTTAATCTTATCTTCTAATGTACCACAGCTCAAAGCCATCATGGAAGTCACCCAGAATGCTTTTGGAAGTGTCCCGTCGTTATGGAAGTACAACACTTTCACCAGACCTTGGGCAGCTTGGCGACATCCAGCTTTGAGATCGGTCCGTACCCATAGAGCCAAAGCCAAGAAGTAAGTATATGTCATCCACCTCCATGCAAGACTCTGACATCCTCAAACAGGCTGCTTGCTCCTGTGCTTGAAAAACGCCTCAAAGATATGGAAGACCCCAACTGGGAGCCCACCCCAGATCTCATGCAATTCGTCCTCGACGCCACCAAAAAGACGGGCGAGGGCCGCTCACTCGATTATCAAGTCAATGCCATCATCGGTACCGGACGAGCTGCTCTGTTCACGACTGGACTCACCATCTACCAACTCGTCTACGACCTAGCCACTCATCCGGAATATATTGAGCCTCTTCGGCAGGAGCTCATGGAACTTGGCGACGTCCCCTTCAATCGCGCCAACGTCAACAAACTGACCAAGCTCGACTCCTTCATCCGGGAATCGCAACGGTGGAGCAAGTTCATGCTCGGTAAGCATTTCCTCGCTCCAGCCACTTCTCCATCCCTCGCCCATCTCTGCTCTTATACCCACCCGAACGGCAACGCTTTTTCATCAACTAATCCCAACGGCATAGTCGGCACTTTCCGCAAGGTCCTACAAGACCTAACCCTCTCGGACGGCACCCTCCTCCCCTCGGGCACCTACGTCGGCACCAACGTGCAAAACTCCGTCTTCGACAACTCCGCCCTCGCGAACCCCTACGAGTTCGATGGCTTCCGCTTCGACCGCCTGCGCTCCGAGCCCGGCAAGGAGCAAATGTACCAGTCCGTGCAGACCTCCGCCGACCACCTCGTGTACGGCGTCGGCAACCAGGCGTGTCCCGGGAGATACTTTGCCGCGCATGAGGCGAAGGTGGTCACGAGTCGGATTCTGATGAATTATGATTTCAAGCTGAAGGGGGAGAGGGGGAGCATCCGTTTTCGAGGGCGAGTGGGATTATGACGGAGGCGGATCCGACGGTGCAGTTTTTGTTTCGGAAGAGGGAGTGGAAGTATGTGTGAGTGTGTTGGGTGCTGCGATGTATGCCGGGAGGCGGGGAGAGTATGAAGCCCGTGGACACACAGCTGTGTCGTGGAGACTCGAGGATGAGAGGAGGAGAGACTTTATTTCGGGTTTATACGCTCTTTTGAACAGATGAATGGAGATCTTACTCCTGCTTTCGACTCTGTAATCGTGTGATGCTACTCTTGAGCCCGATCCAAATGCTTCTTTGCCTACCTTAGGTCATGCTTGTTTCTTGGACTCTACCCGCAAACCAGAGTCTATCCACCAAGACCTCTAATAATACGTATTCCACACATCTCCACCAAGCCCCCTCCCTCCCTCACCCTGTACTCATCCCACTCATCCCCCTCCCCACCCCCTTTCCCTCTTCCCCATCTCCTTCCCAGCCCGTCCAGCAATCCTCACGGCCGCTTAGAGACAAGCTTGAAAGTCACCCGCCTATCGAGTATGAGAAAGAACCCCGTCCAAAGCCTGCTGTAACAGGAAAAAGACTCGTGGAGACCTTGCGGTGAGCTGCAAGTACTTGCGCGGCGTATCGTGGCTTCTGAAGCCGAGAAGCGAACGGACTTTTTGCAGGGGTTTGGGGTAGGAGGACCTAATGTTGGTGAATGTTGGTGATGACACCGTGCTAATCGTCATTAGCGAGGTAAATAGGCAGGTGCATGGAAGGGGATATCCGGGGCTGGGTATTGAAGGTTGGGCTAGATGTCAATCACCCCAGCGCCCTCTCTCACGGACTCTCCAGCCGTCTATGTCCAAGATCCCCTCTCAACCTTGCCTCGCCCTTCAGTGAATCCTGTGATTAAACTTCCCATATTGCCTCTCACAAGCGAATCCAGCAGCTCAGAAAATAATCACAAGCCATCATCCGCCCCCTCAACGGCGTCTCTCCAGCACAACCCCCCCTTCTCTCACAATATCTATAAACTTAGTAGCTTTTTTCATGTCATGCCTACAGCTTCCGACCAGTGAAGCACGCTCGCCACAAAAAGAAGCAGCTATCAAACGTCCTCCTTCCATAAGTCCCCAGGTATTGAAACAATTTTCGAAAGAGTCTGGGCCCATCATTTCCTTCCCGTTCTGTAGAGAAAGGGAAAGAGCGTTAGACGGTCCTCTTAACGGGGAGGAAGTAGCATTCCTCCCAGAGTTAGATATCAGATTGGGAAAGCGCTATCGCGATGCCCGAACTAAGAGAACTCAAAGGGCCGGGGAGGAAAGTGCGGGAATAGTCAATGCGGCGCTTATCATTGGGAACGGTTTCCGTCTGGATGATTGAAGGGAGTTGCGCTTGAGATGTTGTTTGTTATCAGGCAATGCGATTTTGTGGGGTTTCATGAGAAGGGGTGCGGGGATTTGGGAGACGGAGAACAAGAACAGGGTACTGGAGATGTGGCTTTCTGGGATTCATGCTCTATCAATATCATTGGTATTTTGGAGTCACTGTGGGATGAAAGGTAGAAGCAGCGTCTGTAGGGGGCGAGGTAAGTACGAAATCGGAGGATTGTTTCTGCGGCTCTGAGCTCGAGGTCTGCTAGAAAAGTAGCCAGAAAGGACATTACATAGTGACCGAATAGCAAGTCGCAGAAGGGAATTCCATTTAACATCTGTACATACCATGCTCTCCTAACATCCGCAAATTGCCATGAACCACCCCATGACCAATTTTCACTGCGTTATCCCTCCAACATCTTGAGAATGATTCAATATCCTCTAAGTAGCAACACTATCACTATAAGCCCAAGCCTCCTGTCCGCTTCCAAAGCTATCAAAACTAGCTTTCGCATCAACCTGTCCAATGTTGAGAACGACTTGCTCCTGCTCGAACTGGGCGAACGCAGCTTGTGCCAACTCCCCCTGAGTCTTATCCGTAGTGTTCTCCCCCACGGAGTTCAATTTCTCAACTAGGATCCCGTACTCGGCTCCTTGGTAAGCTTTGAGGATATCATCATGGGTGAGTGGCTTCGCAGAGATCGTGCTTGGCGTGGTTGGATCAACGGGATCAGGTCCCTGACAGTGGGGCTGATCGGGTGCGTCCTCGCAAGGTACACCTATCAAATCATCAGCATTGTGTGGTTCATGACGATGGAAAGAGTGCAGCTTACGTCTTCTACGCAGGCCTCCAAACCCGCGCTGCTCTACCTTGACAAGGTCGCGCTTCCAGAAGTGGAAGAACCACACTCCACATATGTAAACGTTGCATCCGTTGTCACAGAGCGTGACCCATTTGGAATGATACTCATGGGGCGGCAAGGTGGGAACGCAGCCAGGGCCACCGCCAGGCGCAATGCACTGGCACAGCTTCTTCTTGCCAGTGAAGCATCGAGCCCCATCACCACGGACGTCAGTGACGCCTTTGTATTCCCATCCGGCATTGCAGCTGTCGTCAGGTCTGCAGATCGGAGCAGTGCCTTTCCAGTAGTTCTGGCACTGCTGGGCAGCTGGATAGAATGGTCAGCATGAATCCGATGACATACTCAAGGAGATCCGTTACCGGTGCAGGCCAGAAGCCCAAATGCGAGCACAATCTTACTTGGAGCAACCATTGTCGATAATGATAAGGGGTGCGATGTCGGTTTTGACTAAAGAAGATATGTTGGGTTTGGTGATGTGGATATGGTGCTTTCAGTCTCTGCTGTTGGAGTGAGTATAGGTAGAGAGGTTTCTTCTTTCTTATAGTCGATGTCGAGGTGTGATCCTCGGCTCCCGTCTGACTCCTTTCGCTTATACCCCTTGCTGTCTTAACAATGACGAACTTTGTCTTGTTTGCATGTTCATCGTGCCATGGCGATCCGAGAATGTCTCGGCGGACTCTCACGAGATTGTCCCTGATCATGCCATCTCATTGTACCTACTCGTTGCATTAGGTTCGTCAAAACCACTTCCCAAATAGATTCTGTGTCATCATGCGTCACCAGATGTTGATGCTAGAGTCATTCAGGTACTGTCAAACGACGTGCGAGTCAGGTACGTGGTTGTCTTGAATTATTTGGGTGAAGATCAACTTTTCATATGATCAGAATACTTGCTCCGACGTTGCATTCGATGACATAAAGCTTGTGATCTGCATCGGGGTACGTTACCTGCATCATGCATCATGCATCTTCAAGCGTGCAGAAACCGTTGCCACTAGTCTTCTCACGGCCAGGTAAGCGACAAATCTCGTATTGACAGGTACCGATATAAATTTTCGCCCCTTGCATGCTTTAGGCGATAATGACATCGTGCCATTATCGCATCGTGCAAACCGTCCCGTGCAGTATTTTCGTGAGCTGAATCTTTTGGCGAACAAACCAAATTCATTCACCTTCCAAACGAACCAGATCAGCATTTGACTGGCTTTGCTGTCGGATCTCGCTCGAAGCTCAGACTATCATCTGACTCCGAAGATATCCATGATGCTGGGAATCATGCTACAGACAGTGATCATTGCTGCCCATCCTTCTCTTGCGCGAAGATCTACGTGTCGCTTAAGCGATGAAGGTAACGTCAGTTGTCTTTCTCTAGTATTTGCATCCCATCTATTGGACATGGGGTAAGCTTTGTGGGTCTCTAGCCCCCAGGCTCGGGGCAAGTTGTAGACGCTGGTAGCCAGACTGCAATTGCCGACGCAGTGTCCTCCCTGTTGCGCCTATTATCTGTCGCGAATGCTCCGAAAGCACTCAGGGCCTGCAATACTTCTCAATTGCCTTGAATAGTTATACTCAGCGCCAGTTGATCTACGACCAGTTTGATGGTCTTAGTCGAGCCCCGAGAGATCGCCATGGAAGGAGGTAAGAGAAGCTCGGCCGTCCATCTAACAAGCGAGAAATTGGTCAAACAATGGAGTCAACCATACGGCTTCCCACACCGTTGCGTTCGCTTTACATCGGCTCTCTCCCATGTTATCGCCATTTACCGCGGTGGATGTTTCCACAGGTCTGCGCACGGTTGATGTGCTTCGCGAGATCGCTGATCTTCAAGGATGGACAGTCAAGTGTCAAACCTAACTATCAAGTATGATATATATGGATCGAGATTGTCGAGACTCAGTGTGTCTGAGAGAAAAGTTCTCTGAACCACCGACGAGAACACCAATATAGTGATTCGGTCGGGTCGAAAACAGAAAGAACCCTGTTTTGTCAACAGCCTCAGTTGGTAAATGTATCTTGGACTCTTGCACTCACCAGATGTCCAATCATTACAAGTCTGGTTATCGATGTACTTCGTTCCGAACCGAGCAGCCGAAGCGATAGACCACAGGCCTTTCCATTTGACTAAGAACCTTGCTCTGAAATGAATGTGAAATGCAGACCTACATGAGCTCAGGAAAAGATCTAGAATCTAGCCTAAAAAGGATACGAAGGAGATATGCTAAAGATCGTATGTATTAAGTCTAGAATTATTTATCGACGGTGATAATGTTCAGCCGACGCAAGTATTAATGCCAGTTGTGCCTCGGACTGCTATCAGAAACAAGCCAACGATATCAGCACTTGAGATCGAACAGAGGCTTGAAATTCTCGTCGACAACACCGAAGCTGGGGCTCTGATGGTAGTCCTGAAGTATATACCAAAAGGTGTGCGCTTGGGAGAAGGCACTGCAGGCCACGCTCTTCCAATAGGCCGCGGCGCCGGCAACTGAAGCAACGGCTTGTCCTTTGGTGGGACCACGCACTGGCCAGCCTGTCTCGGTGATCCAAACCCAAGTGCCGGGCTTGACTTGATTGACCACACTCCGAGTCGCTTCAACGCTCTGCCAGAAGACGTTGTAGCTGTCCTGTCGCGCACTGTCTTGGAAATAAGGATATCCATCAGTCCCCACGAAGTCACACGCTTTTATGACAGCGTTGTTCTTGGGGTCCACCCATGCTGTCCAGGTATCTACGTGCCCCACTTGGATGTTGCCAGCTCCAACGGACCACAGCATTCCACGAACATCGTTGATCTTGTTTGCCAGAACCTCGGCGCTCGTATCCTTGCGGTAAAGATCTTCGCTGCCGACCGAGACGCTGACAATCCAGTCATGTCCGTATTGTTTCACAGCAGCTAGTAGAGCTTGCTTCTCGGCGTTGAAGTGAGCATCATCCTAGACCATTAAGTCAGCGAGTACTCATCCGTAATCGAGATGTGGACTGACCTCGGTCCACACGCCCACTAGCACTTTCACACCGCTTGCTGTGGCAGCAGGCACTGCGTTGGCCAAGGTGTTGCAGTCGGAGGAGGCGTAGAGTCGGACGGAATTGAATGTTCCGGGAAGGCTTTTCACGACGGCGAAGTCCTTCTTCCAGTCATTGACACCTTTGCAGGCACCGCTTGGTAAGTTGCCCGGGAGGTTGAAACCCTTCCAGTAGGCCTGAGTTGATACCGCGAGACAGGACAGTGAGAGGACGCTTGAGAGACGCATTTTGGTAAAAATTAATTAAAGATGACGAGGGAGAATTGAAAGAGGCTGTGCACGAAGATGATCAAAAGAAGGACACGGCAGCAATTGCCACCAACTGAAAAGACCGACGGCTGATATATGAAGGATTACCCCTCGTCGAGAGAATCACAACCTGCCTTAGTACATGCAGAAGATATCGTATCCAAAAATAGTGTGAGGTGGAAGAGTACGAGAGCGGGATGAATTCCGCCCGCGATGACGGCGTTTGCTCGCTTATCTCGGGACCTCTTTCCCTTAGCCTCGGCAGGCTTCGCGCTACTTTATTTCCAAATGTTTGACTCGCTGAGACAATGGCTCGCATCAGAGACAAGAGACCGAGGGACCTTTCCACAATGCTCTGCACGTCTGCACTAAGATCGGATTCTCTCAAGATCTTACCATTCTGCTCAGATGATGAGAAAGCCGAGGAAGACTTCCTAACAACCCCGTTGAAGGTACTTAACACTCCTAGGAAGCTTGTCTCCTATCTCCCAAATTGTCTCCCAAATCGTCTATCCATGCACGATTACTCCCATTTCAACGTTCAAGCTCCAGCTATATCCGCCAACTGATGCTTGATTGAGTCTTTTCCAGCCCGGGAACCTCCAGGTCGGCTCTTTGGCGCCCTTTCGATGTACTCTACGGTCCCGCTATGGGCAATCCCCCATCGATTCTAGCCATGTCTGAACCGACATTTTATTGGTAGAGATAGCCCAAGAACAGTGCGTGAAAGAGAACAGCCAGTACGAGGTGCCTGGATGAAGGACTCGCATTTCAATTGGGCGCAGTGGTAGGAGCCGTAGAGCAAGAGTACCGCAAACACCAAGTTGTTGAGGTCTGATTAGGAAAACACCTGCCGGGTTTTCTTGAGCGAAAACTACTCGGACATGCTGGCATCCGCCTTAGGAAAGTCCACACCACTAACTGACCTTACTCTCCGGTCGTCTACTTCTATTCGTGCGTCCATTTAGTTTCACTGCGTTCCTCTTACCGTTATCTCATCCATCTGTCCTATCTCTTCCTTGCCCTCTTCACACGCACAGTTTATTGTACTCGGATGCTTTCGATCGAGGCATTGAGAACGATTCCTAGCTAGGTCTAGTGGATACTTCCGGATGATCAAGCGCAAGCCTAAAGCACCATACTCGATGGCTGACCCTCGGCGCAACAACACCTGACAAACAACACCTGACAAATTCACCAGCCGGCTGAGGACATTGTCACACAGCTGTCGCTCAAACGGATGATTGCAGGTCTATCTGGCTTTAGTGAATGTGCCCGCTTATAAATTGGAGCGGAATTCTGCCGCAGGTACTTGGTCAGCAAATGGAATTTGGGTCAATGCTGTCTTCTATAACTCTACATAAACTCACTGTTCCCTTGCTGCATTGAAAGAGTACCTCAGCCGATTCTCATTCAATCTCTTGTCTTCTCACTTCCGAAAACACGGTCATCAAGGAATCGGGACACCATGAGCACCATCAGCAAAGTTGCCTTGGTTGGGGTATGTCTGTACATCCTTCTTTCAAGCCGATGCTCGCCAGTAAAGGTGTAAGAGGACCGTGACTGATATCATATACAGGGGACCGGCAATCTCGGCCCCGCCATCCTCAACGCCCTCCTCTCTGCTGGTTTCCAACTCACCGTCTTGACCCGTAGAACCAGCACCCACACCTTCCCTTCCAATGTGGCCGTCAAACCGGTCGACTACGACTCTCTCGAATCACTCACCTCCGCTTTGCATGGTCAAGATGCTCTCGTGTCGACTCTTGGCTCCGCTGCCATTGATCAGCAGCTTCTGCTCGTCGAAGCTGCCGGTAAAGCCGGGGTCAAGCGTTTTATTCCCTCCGAATTTGGCTCCGACACCCAAAACGTGAAGAACGGTAAACTCCCCGTCTTCCAGCCCAAGGTCGCCGTCCAGGAGGCACTCAAGAAGCAAACCGAATCAACCGGCATGTCCTACACCGTGGTCTGCACTGGCCCCTTTCTCGACTGGGGTCTCATGGTTGGCTTCATCATGAACGTCAAGGGGAAGTCTATCAATCTCTATAACGGCGGTGATCGTGTGTTCAGCACCACCTCGCTTCCGGCGATCGGAAAAGCGGTCGTGGGTGTCCTTCAGAACCTTGACGCCACCAAAAATCGTGCAGTGTACGTTCAGGAAGCGGCTACCACTTTGAAATCTCTATTGGCTATCGGGAAGAAGGTCACGGGCTCGGACGATTGGAAAGAGGAAGTCGTCTCCATCGACGACCTCCTTGCGAAAGCCTGGGAGGAACTCAAGAAGGAGAAGCCGAATCCTGATGCATTCGTGTATAACTTCATTTTCGCTTCTATCTGGGGCGAGGGACATGGGGGTCATTTCCAGGACTTGGACAACGATCTGCTGGGCATCAAACAACTCGATGATGGCGAGCTACAGGAGATAGTGAGCAAATATGCGTGAGAAGCCAGCAGATAATGCCGCCCTTGCGGATTTATCCAATTCCGGAATCTCCCCAATTTTGGAATGCAGGCAAACCTGGCGAAGGTATTAGCTCTCTGAGAGACCGGATTGCACTGAGTATCGGACTTGGGCTAGCTAGCTTCTCATACCAATGACAAATCCATGCTCTCTATGCGTTTGATATTTTCAAACGGGGGGAATTCTCGATTCCTCCCACACGCAAATCTGCACCCAGCGTAGTCCTAAATAGGTCCCATCCTCCGATTCAAGGAAGAAGCTGCAAAAGCTAGTACTAAGTCAACATTGAATAGCTCGGTCACGGCTAGGGTAATTGCAGCTCCCTCGCGCAATCGCCAATGGCAGAGGTCCAAGTCGACATTGACGCCTCGAAGAGGCAGTTGAACTTTGACTGAACAAGAAAACTACTCTACAGCCTGATAGGCTTTAGGCATGTATCCGAAATGACATCCTGGCCATCGAGATAACTTCAGTAGAGCTAGGGTGGGGGCGTCCTTGAGGTTGTATGAGCATGAGCGGCATTGTCTTCCAGTCGTCTATCTAGCAGTTTGGTTGCCCACATGTCTTGTGTCCATGCTTTATCAACAGAGTTGATGGTGTGACTATAAGGTCAACCTGGGAAGCTATCATATTCAGCTCTTGTCCACAAGTGTAGGATACGGCGCAGCAAGATGCGGATATCCACCGAGTGATCGGATGCTAGCGGAAAGCCCATGTCTGTGAAGACGAGTTTTGTGAAGCCGACTTCTGTGAAGCTGGGGTGACGGTGGGCTCTCGGGGTGAGGATGGTTTAAATAACTCATACTGCCGTCTCGGTACGTCTGTTCCCTGTATCCTTCTGCCCATCGTTCCTGCCTCGTATGCTGACTTGTAGCTGTCAAGCAAGATGAAGCTGACCACTTTCTTCACCTACATTCTTTGCATCCCAGCAACCATCGTCGATGCTGCTGCAAGCTACGATAAAGGTAGCTACAACAACAGTGAAGCAGCTGCGCAGCAGCAAATCGCAAAATGGGGCAATCAGTACCGTAGCTACATCGAAGCAACCATCAAGACCCGCGAGTCAGGCTGTACTCCCGCGAACATCGTCTATCGTCAAGAATGGTAAGTGCTCTTGATCGGCAAGACTACCACGAGAATGTCGAGACTAACCAAGGGACAGGGGATGTCTGTCCAAAAAGACCCGACAAGAATACATCACTGCGGTCCAATGCCTCATGAACAAGCCTCCCACATACCCCAAAAGCGAGGTGCCCGGCGGCCGCAGCCGTTTCGACGACTTTTCTGCAACCCACATCAGCCGAGCCCCGTATGTTCATTTCGATGTAAGAATCTCAAACTCTCCCTCAGAACCATCAAACTTACTCACTGAATCACCAACCAGGGCGTCTTCTTCCACTTCCACCGCTACTTCCTCCACCTCTACGAGCTCGCCCTGCGCACCGAATGCAACTACACCGGCACGCAGCCCTACTGGGACTGGACCCTCTCCTACGACGACCCTCGCAAATCGACCCTCTTCGACGGCTCCCCCTTCTCCATGGGCAGCGACGGCCTCCCCACGCCCCACGGCATCGTGAACATCAGCGCCTTCGGGCTCACCATCCCCATCAACCCCGGCACCGGCGGCGGCTGCGTCGCCCACGGCCCCTTCGCGAACCACACCATCACGCTCGGGCCCGTAGGCTTTCCTCCCCAAGGCGCCGACGGCGGACTGGGCGCTAACCCGCGCTGCCTGGCGCGCGATTTGCATACCGAGTGGACGGGGCACACTAAGCCTTCGGACATCGTGCATCTGATCACCAAATGCAACGATCTGGAGTGCTTCGATACGGACATCGAAGGCACGGTCGGACTGCACACGGCTGGCCACTTTGCGGTCGGCGGCGTGATGATGGATCCGTGGGCGAGCCCGCAGGACCCAGTGTTCTTCCTGCATCATGCTGGTGTGGATCGGGTGTGGAGTCTGTGGCAGGGGTTGCATCCTGATGAGAGGGTGGGGCAAGTGTATGGGACCATGACGGCTTTTAATAGTTAGTTTTTCCTTCATTCATACCTCTCTTCTCGATATGTGGGGGCGTGGGGATGCTGATAATGCCTAGATCCACCGAGCCCGAACGTCACGCTAGATACCACGATTGACTACATGCGGCTTGCACCGAGGCAGAGGCTGGGCGATCTGGTCTCCACGATCGATGGTCCGTTCTGCTATGCGTATATCTGATGGGTGGCAGCCTGTCGGGATCTACCCAACTATTCTCTTACACACTATCACCCTTGCACAGGATGGATCTACTAACGAACCTACACTTCTTGGAAAATAGCCAATATTATTATCATAGAGCAGTATCTTAAACCCCCAGCATCTATCTCACTTTCTCTCCTATCAGCAATCTCGCTCATTTCATGTTATTCCGAGTGATCATGATGTCGATTGCAGATACTTGATCGCAAGAAGTGAACCACTAATAAATGTTTGATTATCCCCTCATGATTATTCTCCTTACACACATTATCTTTCCCCTTTCCATCCCTTAACAAACCCAACCTTCTTGGAAATAAGTAGTATTATCAATTTATCTAGCAGTATCTTAGAACCCCAACATCTAGTTTTTTTCGACTATCTACTGCAGATATCTTCGTCGCTAGTGCAACTGGTGTGCGCGAAATTCATTCCATATTGGATCTAGCTTCATGCATCGATCTACTACAGATCCCTTCCTTGCAAATATAATCAATACACACGAGATGCGTTGAACAATCAATAATTCTTCAATCTCTAGTGATGGGTACGTATGTGATTCATTTCCCCTTCCACCCAATATTTCTGGCATTCTCATCCCATCTCTCAACAACCTCCCCCTTCTTGAAAAACAAACAGATAGCCTTATTGTTATTATAGAGTAATACCTTAAACGTTCAAGATTTATGTTAGTTTGATATCCGTAATTTTACCTATTTAATTGTTTAGGCTGGACATGGGTGCTAATGTAGATATCTTTTTTGCAAGTATAACTAATACACGCGGGATGCGTTGAGCTTAAGTCTTTGGTGATGGGTATTTCTGAATAATCGCACATATTGACTTGATTCTCATAGTAATGAGAAGGAAGGGTGGAAGCTACGGGGGAAAGCGAGATAGAGAGAAGAGAGGAGGAAGATAGAAAAAAAGGTAGGAATCCGACATTCTGGGGAGGGGGAAAGGGGAAGGGTGATAGACATGGACAGACCAAAATCCCGCAGATCGAATCGGCGAATGAACAAACAAGGCCAAATACCACACCACCCTCTCTTCCCCTTCTCTCAAATCCCTCTCAGCCCTCCAGCGTCCTTGAACTCGAGACTAAATACTCACTGCGCCTCCATCTAAGTATTTTAATCGTTTCAAGTGCATTGATAGCTTAACACGCGCAAACTTCAATTCTCAGCACCAGCACAAGTCAAATCCGCCCTCCTCAAAAGCGCCTTGTCCTCATCCTCGAGATCCAGGCACGTAGTATGGTAACTCCATAACTCAGTCCACAAGTTGAAGGCAGAGCGAGGCGATGAGGGACCATAAAACCGATCGTAAACATCACTGGAAAAGATCACGGGAAGTTCAGAGGCGTGGTGATGGTACGTTCGTAGGAAATATCGTGAGGAGGGGGGGACGAGGATGGTGTTTGGGTGTGTTTGGGGGGAGGGGAGTAGGGACTGAATTGAGGTTGGCGTGAGGGATGGTTTGCATGTAAACTAATCAGGTATCAGAAGCGGAAGGAGATGTCAAGGGCGATGATAGCTTGATCGATGCCGAAAACAAAACATTTCCGGATATCGAAGAGCACGATGGGGGTGCTGAATCTCCAGCGCGCGAAGCTCGAAAAGGCGAATGAAGAAGAGGATCATCGTAGGTGGTGCTCCGCGCTACGATTGGGGGCTTCTTCAAATTCATCGGACCAGGGATGGAGATGGGACGGTCCTCACTTCCATACCAAGTTGGATAATTATTGGAGCCCTGACCCCTAGATATGTGCTTACCTGGTCTATGGTTTCTTCGGGGTCAATGTGAGTATTGGCAGGAGACGACCGTCGAGCAAATCTCTAGATCACCATCAGTAATAAGTAATCAATACTGTAAGAATTCAGCCACCGCACTTACAGCATCATAAAAAGCCAATTGAACCCCGTCAATCGAATACTGACGGCCGATGTCAATGATCCTCCAGCTGCTCCACTCCAACTGATGTCATAGAGCAAACCCCAGCTCTGTTTTCGGTCCTGGTAGACAGTTGATGCTTAACAAAGCAAAAATGTTCAGGACCATAAGATCGCCTCCTATTCCCCACAGACCTCTTATCAAGCACACGGTCACCAGATTATTATTCATTCATAGACCTACCGCAAAGACTTCATAGCACCCACCACACTCAGGCAGCAGTGAGCGTATTTTCATGGTTATACGGCGTCTCAGCGCCCTGCGTCAAGGGGTACGAAGCGTTGACAGGGTCCACTGATCCCGGTGTTGCATCCTTGAATCTCCACTTGCTAGGCCAGAGTTGATTTGAGTACCAAGCGGTATCATCTGGACCAATTGTGTCAAACTGATTGAAATCATGAAGGGGTTTCGTCGTAATTAGCTCAGATGCTTATGATAGTTCGGTCGAACTTTCAATGCGTCGTGACAGCCCTGGGATGATGGTAGGATATCGTCGCAGGCGTTTTCGGCGAGTTCCAAATCCTTGGAGAGGAGGATTTTGTACGGTGAAGTACTGCTTTCACGCTTGCATCGTCGGAGCTTAGTGCTCGGTTGGGTAGCGGACTGCATAATCTGAGGCTTCAGGTTAAATGAGTTCACTCTGCTCCCATCTCCACTGAAAAGACCTGGAGGACAGTGTCGCAAAACCCCTTTTATGCCCATGGAGAAACTCCGTCGGGCTGAATGCCGTGGAAGGTATGTAGGGGATTGTTGATACACACTTATAATTCGAAATATTCCCTAAAATGCAGCAATATCATTAGAAACTTACATGCTTGAAGCTTTTCTCTATGATAAACCCCTCAGTCCTTTAGATGCAGTCCTTCCAATTTTTATTGGCGGACATATTGAGAAAGCACAATGAATTCGCCCTGAAGCCGACAAATGGGGTTTAGCGGTCGGCCTCTGTGAATCACATGAGGAGAACGATCAAGAAATTTCCAGTCGCGATCCATAAACGAAATCCAAACAAAGTCCAAGACATTTGTAAAGTGTCAAAGCCCCACTTTAAACATGGCACAAACCACATCTGAATCTCAGACTGAGCGCAAGTATCATAGCACTGACTCAGCTTACGTGCTTCCAAACGAGTAAGTCATCGTCGACACCATGCATGCAGAAATCTCACAAGGCGCGTAGTGTCATCGAACAGGAACGACTCGACGCCCAAGCCGCCGCCATCGTCGAAATGATCGGTGGCAATCCATGTCTAGCACCCATCGATACCTTGAGCACGGTTTCCACAGCCGTAGATATCGGCTGCGGCACCGGTGTTGCAACCATTCAGATAGCCCAAAAGTTGCCTGCCACCAAGGTCTACGGCCTCGACATCTCCCCCGTCCCAGAACAGGCGCAGAGAATGGCTCCCTCGAATGTCGCTTGGGCAGTAGGCAATATTCTGGAAGTTGACTGGAACAAGCCGGGAGATGACATGATGAGCCGCGAGATCTTCACCCCCGGCGGGCTGGACTATGTTTTCGGTCGGATGCTTTTCCTGGGCATCAACGATTGGCCACGCTATTTCTCGACAATCCACGAAGCAATGAAATCTGGGGGCATCGTCGAGCATCAGGACCTGGACTGGAAATTCTATCGTGTTGACACCTCCGAATGCTTGAGTGATACATGGGAGTGGCACCGTAAAGTAGTCCAAGCCGCCGAACAATCAGGTCTCTCGACACGCGCTGGTTCTGAAGCGGCACCAATGATGAGATCTGCTGGGCTGAAGGTTATGAGCACTCAGGAATTCGAGTTCTCGTTTGTGCCATCGAGTAAGACGCCGAATAGCGAGGCGATGGGGAGGTACGTGCAGGCGAAGTTGTTACCGCAGTATCCAGAGCTGCTACGGAAAATGCTTGGATCTCAAGATCTTGCGGATAACGAAATTGAAAGACTTATCCAAGAGTGTCTACGTGATATTTCCAGTGAGGAGGGTATCCATCAGAAGTACACTGTTACTCTTGCGAAGAAGGCATAGCTCCTCCTTCAGACATAACTACCAATCATATGCACAAAAGTGTGCTCACTTCTTGCTCGCAAGTCAAGTAAACTGGCAAAGTGACCTCGCAAAGCTATTGGATTCTTTTAGGGACAAGGCGAACCACTTTGTGTAGGTTTACCTGATAAGATCAGCACCTACCTGTTTACTATACCCGGCACAATACTCAGTCAGCCATCGAACTGTACACCATTCCATTAAGCCTCCTCGCGTCAGGCAGATTGCAACAGCCTGACTGACTGTAAGAATGGATCGTTCCTTCTGGTCAGATAGCTCTCCGGGCTGTTTACAGCAAATGCCAAGACCACAAGCTAGACAAAAATGCCGTTGACATCTCCACATCTGAAGGTCATGTGGGGTGACTCTGGCCTTTGAACATACTTAGCAAAGCATGAGTAAAATAATTAGCACATTTAGTGCGAGGTCCACCAACAGGTCATACAGAGATCGGTAGTCGAAACGTGTCTGGCAGAATTCACTTCGTACTCTTCACAGCTCTCGCTGAGAATACATATAGAACCGGCCCTGCTCGAATCCTTCTTTGTCCAGCCATCATCGCACAGTCGAGATCTGGTTTATGATAACCACCACGGTGATCTTATCTATAGTTTTCGTTGCCGCCCAAAGCTCCGGAAACCGACGATTTACCACTCGCCAGCTTGTGAGGACCATAAGCCTGAGTCAATAAGGTTGCAAGACCGGCTCTTACTTGATGGCGCTCTTGAACACCTGCATCGCTTATTTAGGACTGGCGTCAAGCAATGACGGTCCCAAAAATGATGATGTAGCAGAGATACCTAACTTAGAGAGGGTCCAGAGCCTGAGACAGGCCGCTTGTCGACATGAGGTAGCGTCGAGCCTGATAAACTTGATTGACCAGGACGGCGCTGGAGAATGGCCTCCCAAAGTCAATCACGACGACTGGCCATTGGCTCTTCGGCCGTACAAAGATATTTATCTGGAGCTTGCTCCTCTCTTGCCACAGCATGAGCCTTCTTTGGACGACGAAGTGAATAATGTCCGGCGTGAGAGATACCGATCGCTCTTCCGAAAACTTCTGATAGAAAGAGTCAATATTGCTAGAGTCCTGACGATCCTGGCTGCTGTGGAGGCAGGCAATTGGGATCTGTTTCCTCGTGAAGCCTACAATGGATTTTATTGCTGCGTTGCGGTCTGTCGCCACGCGTACAGGTAAGTTCTCAAGTTCGCCAAAGGTACGGGTACTAAGTTGTTCATAGATGGGCGACGATTCCAGTTGTCAAAGTCGCTCAGATCGAGAAGGTTATAGACTTTCCTCCAGAGCTTGACGCACCTTGGCCTTACCTCCAGAGACATTTCGGCGTCACTGCCGATAGCGGCAATAACACAGCAAATGTGCTACTCAATTTCAACGCGAGGCGTGAAAGAGTGTACAAGATCAACGTCGGTATGTCGGATTTGATTCAATCGTCCGAGGACGTCTTCTTCCGCATGTTCTTCGAGCTGGAAGTGCATGTATGTTGATAGAATCCCTGATTTTTAGATGCTCACTTTCCCAGGCTTTTCCGATCTACCATGAGATGGTCTGTGCTATCATGGCTTTTGAGAAGCAGGATCAGCCATTATGTGTTGAGCATCTCGATAACATCAACCGACGACTGCGTCCGCTTTTCCTCATCTTCTTCGAGGGGCTTACAGACTCTCGTGTATCACGCTCCGTGTGGCTTAGCTATATCCAAGGCTTTCAAGGCTGGGGCGTCGGGAGAATGGTCGAGGGAGAGTTCATCAAGTATGACGGTCTTTCTGGAAACCACGTTCTGTTCTACCAAGCGCTCGACGCTTTCTTAGGCATGGATCGCTACCTCACGGACGAGAACATGATCAGGTACGTTCCCGTCAACCAGCGGAATCTCTGTTTTTCTCTCAAGAAACACTCCTTCCGACTGCGAGTGATGGACGAGGGCAACTTTTACCTCGAGGAGAAGTTTAGATCCATCGTGAAACAATTGAAGGTGAGACTACCATACCGCCACAACGTGATCGGTCACTGAGACATGCTAGTTATTTCGAGCAGCTCATCGATCGCGCGTCATGCCGTATCTGGAGGTCCCTGCCCCTGAGCGGTTGAGCATGACGGCTGGAAAATCCGTCCTTGAAGGCAAGACAACCGAGGAAACAAAAAAAGCCTTGGGGTCTCTTGACCTTATGTTGGCTACTAGGTTGAACGAGACCATCTAAGTAGGTCAACCTATTACCTTAAAATATATTCCTGCTGGTTAAGCGATGGGAGTGGAATTGTGGCACCGAAGATCGAGAAGAGGCGGCCAAAGTGAGGATGAGAATGCAAGGCCTGATTGCGAAGAATGCTGTTGGAGAAGTCCGCCGTGGCATCAATGATGATAAGGTAAAGCGATGTGCTTCAGGTTGGCGGACGTGACTGCAAAGATGGGAGGATGCTTAGAAAAAATCCTACCGGCATTATGATTACATCATCATTATCACGTGATCCAAAACAACTCTTTCTTAAGAGTTTCAGTCCTTCATAAATAAAGAACACTGCCTGTAACGGCATCTTGATACTTCGGGGAGCTTGCGTGTACCTGTCGGATAAAGAGACGAAACGGAATTACGGGAGAGAACTTCCTTGTGTCGGTTCCCACATGCCAAGTGACGGGCGGCGGCTATACAATGTAGCCGTCCGCACTCCACAGAAAAAAGCAAAGTCTGTAAATAGCGACGGGTCATTCTGCGGCTCGGCTGTCATGAAGAACCTGCGCTTCTGACATGCGGCTATCATGAAGAAGCAAGTGCCACATGGCTTTATTGATAAAGAGCACCGAGATCCTAAATCTCCATGAGAAACTTGCTCAAGACAACCACTCGTGCGGCCCACTGACACCGAAGCATTCAGTTCCCAGGTCGTACTGATTGTGCAGAGGATACCGCCATGGCTCGACTTCCCACCCTTCTCGCCGCTGCTCCAGCGCTCTTGAGCTTCCTCCTTCGAACCACAACAGCAACACCCCTTTTCTCAATCACACCTCGCGACAGTGGCGAAGTCGAATTCAACGAAACAGGACTCCCACGGTGTTACACTGGCAATACATGCCCCGGCCTCTGGCCCCACGTCGACTCCTCCACGCCCCCGTCGCTAAACACCACCCTCTTCACTGCCGTCAACGACGCCGGCCTCCTTGCAAGCGCAGCGTTGAAAGCAATCCCCGCAGCCCATTTCGACTACTTCTTCGATCGCACCCCCGTGATCACCAAATTCCTCACGACCGTCTTCACCAACATCGCCGACTGCACCGCGGGGAAAACGTGCAAGTTCTCGCAAGTCTTTCCTGATAACAACCCCGACCGAGGTTACGGGTGGTGCAAAAATGCCCCGGTCGTCTACTCCTACGCCACGAGTACGACGCAGACTGCAGCCGAAGGTGGAGGGGTTGTATATATGTGTCCGAAAGGCTTAGAGCTGCCACGGAATCCGGTCCCCTGCACCACGAATGGGGATCCCACTGTGAGTTTGGGATTCGCACTGCTCAGAGCGCTGGTGCAGTCCCCGGCTATTATAGACCCTGACAACTCGGGTGTACTCTTTGATGGGCTACCTGTTCAGCCCACTGGGAACTCTGCCGACCCTATTACCGAGAATAAGAACCCGGGCGATTGGGACTTAGCGGACATGGGGTGGGGTGACTCAGGAAATGGGTTGAGGGCCAAGGGCGTTGGTAATGCGGCCAATTGGGCGTATTTTGCGTCGCTGAGTTGGGATTTGGGTTATGGACCTGCGCCCACGTGGAAGGGGGAAGATTGCCAGAACAGATGGACCAATTTTGCTGCGGATGAGGGCTTGGTGCCGATAAGCTAGATTCATTCGAATTTCTCTTCGTTGACGTTTCATCAAATTAGCGCCACGGGCTCACAATATCAAGTGTTACCATCATGATGCCTGTTATATTTGCACCTGATCCATCATCAAGACCCGCCACTTATGACAGCCGGTCGTTTCGTGATCTTGTCATTGATCCAAACCATCTTTCTCGATAAGCCGTCTAACGACATCTACGACCTCGTCATTTGCAAGATCTAACCCTGGATTATCAATCTTGCGTGCCAAAACATCGTCAAGCATAAGACGAAGTCTACTAATCAGCACACCGATTCGTGCCCACCCGCGAAGTCGAAGCCAGCCGTCAACGAGGAGACCCCTGCCGAGGGTATCCACTGTAATGGGGCCTGAGAACAGTAACGCGGTGTATACATTGAAGGCTAGAGGCATCTTGATTAGCTTCATTGAATAGGATAGACAATGTACTCACGTGTCAATTCCCTAACAAAGACCTTGCTCGTAGCCATCTTGTTGAAATAGCTCAGATAGACACTCCCACCAATGAAACCTTGAGCTCCAAAAAGCGTCGAGCTGGGATGCGTGAAGACTCTTCCGTTTTCTTGGTTGAAAAATTTGATCGTCCTCGCCTCGGGATCTAGTTCCACTGCTCCAGACATTGATGGCGCGAATTTCTTGTCTGGAAAATCTATTCGAGCCAATTGAGGATTGAACGCGCCCGCGACAAGGGCTCGGATAAGGGCATTGTTTGCATTCTGTCGGTTGAGATTTTGCACGGTCGTTTGGCCATGATTAGCCGGAAGAAAGCCAGCATCCTTAAGTGAGGAATGGTACTGTGTGCGGTTTGAAGAAATGTCTCTCATTGTCTGATTAGAAAGAAAGTTCTTATCACACCAGAGTCGCACGTCACGAAAGCTGTTGTAAACGCTCATCTCTGCCCATTGCTCGTACGCTCTGAGGTCGCACATCAAATCACCTTGATCTGGTGCGAACGCTGCTCGAGCGGCCTTTGACTCCTCGCGTTTAGCCTGTGGGGATAGAAACGGACTACGGACAGTCAGAATAGCGGCAATAGTCAGACAGGCTTCCAAGCATCCAAAGGTGGCACCATAAACCATCAGCTTGCCGCAGCGAAGGTCAGCCGGAATGAGAGACAGATGGCGACCCAATGCCGTAAGCTCGTCCCCATCCAATGCACCCATTCGCCCCAGAAGCTCAAGCGCTCCTTGTATTGCCAAGTTCTCGGGTGGGGTCAACGCGCTGGTCAAAAAGCAGGAACATCTCTGATACCCATCGCTCGAACTGAAAGACACAACTGCTCTAGCGGAACACGTCTGATTTCTGGCTCTGGTCTCTCTGCCATCTTGGTTTCGGCGTTCCTGGTGTACAGCTTATAGCATTTGCCAGCTTGAACGCGACCTGCACGACCTCGACGCTGTTTGCAGGCCGCCCGCGAGGCCCAAACTTCTTCGAGTTTGACCATGTTGCTAGAAGGATCGAAGCTCGTCTCCTTTACTTTTCCAAGATCTATGACTGCAACAACATCTTCTATCGTAATGGACGTCTCGGCAACATTCGTCGCAGCGATGACTTTGCGTTTTTCCCGAGGGGCGGGAGGAAAAACCTTTCGTTGTTCAGCTGGTGTAAGGGAGGCATGCAGAGGTAGTGCATGTACAAAGGGCAGACGTCCCACAGCTTCTATGGTTCTATTGATTTCAGCAGTGCCGGGAAGAAAGACAAGTATTGCGCCTTCTCTAGACTGCAGCTCTGCATCAATTGCTCGTACAGTGCTTGCAATCAGGTCGTAATTAATCCTCATGCCTAGGTTTTGTATAGTGTTGGCGATTGACGGGTCATCATCCCAGTCTACATCTAGTTCATCAGCTTTGTGACCACCCTGGCCAGCGTTGAAACCAGTCATTCGTAGAACATCGTCAATGTAGATGTCTTGCACAGGATGAGTGCGACCCTGGATCTCTAATTTCCCAACAGTGGTCGATGTCTTGAAATATGCCTCAAACACACCGGCATCAAGTGTAGCACTCATCAAAATGACTTTAAGGTCTTTCCGCTTGCTAAGTACTTCCCGGAGTATGATCAGAAGGAAGTCGATGTCGAGATTCCGCTCATGAACTTCATCAACAACGACATGACTTACATCTGCCAGTGCAGCTACAATGTCTTCAGTGCTTCCTCCGGACGTCTGTAATCTTCGAAGCAAGACACCTGTGGTTACAAATGTAATCCTCGTGGCTCCAGGCTTTTGACGCGATTCCCCCCGGATTGCATAGCCGACCTCATCACCTACGGGCGAGCATCGCTCCTCGCTAACCCTTTCCGCAAGCCCAAGTACTGAGATCCTTCGAGGTTGTGTGCAGACAATATTAGCCGCTTCCCCAAGCTTGCGCTGAATCATGTCATCAAGGACAAACTGAACAGCCTGTGTACTCTTGCCAGATCCAGTCTCTCCAGAAATGATTGTGACCTGATGAGCGCTTACCGCACTGACGATAGCATCCCGTAACTGCCATGCAGGCAGCGACTGTCTCTTTGACAGCATTGCCTGCTGTTGCGGAGTGTTCTGTCGGGCTGTCCAATGCGCGAGAATATCTAGACTTTTCCGACTTCCTGCCATCTTGTTGACTTCATAGCTGGGACCTCTCGGACGCCGTTGGTCACTAGACACAGAGTCTTTGCCTCGGACAGGTACTCCTGAAGATCCAGCTGCGACATCACCGAGCCTTCCAGGTCTCTCGACAATACCCAAAACCTCACTTTCCAGCCAATCGACGAGATTGAAGATCATAGGCTGACCAAGCATTTCTTTCTCCATTCGGCCAACGGCTTGTCGAATGATACTTAGTCTGATGTACGCAGGCAAAGTCTGTGCGCTGACCCAGAGTATAGGCGGGGTCGCAGGATATGAGCTTGACTTCATGACGTGAAGCGTGAATGGAAATGGCGCGTTGGAAACCTGCAGTACTATGCTACAAGCGTCTGTAGACACGTTGGAAAAACGAGCGCCGTAAATCGCTTCTAAAGTAGACATTTCCTCTTTCCATATGGACTCTTCAGTGTTATTGATGTTCAAAGATGGAATGTTCGGTTGCTGCGTTTGGTCGTTTGACGATTGGTCTCTTGTAAGACGTGCTTGCAATTCTTCGGCTGCTTTGACCTCATTGCCATTACATTCATCAAGTACCGATGCACAGATCTCAGCCGAATAGCCGGCACTTGCCAGTCGTTGTATTGAGCCCTCTCTTTTCAGATTTCCGCTAGCCATGCTGACACCTGCTGCGTAATTTTCTGGTAGACACCACCTCGGAAGATCGTCTTCTGGAACATGGATTAAAAGCCATTCCAACGTTTCTTCTCGACTTCCACATTCCTCGACTGCCTCTTGTATATGGCTTTGCCTGAATCCCAAGCCTCCGAGAGAGTCCACGATGCTTTTTCGCTGGTCTGACGTGAGATTGAGCGCGTGAGGATTCCAAACTCCGTTGCGCCTGACAATGTCCTCGACATTCGCTCGCATTCGTTTGCCCATGTCGACTTTCGGCGTCTTCGTCCATGCTGTCCTGGCATTTTTTGACGGTCCACCTCCACTGGAGTTACTGAACGTAATGCTGACAGGCTGTTCAGCTTCTTTGGCTCTCTGTTTCTCCTTTTCAATCCGTTGCTTCTCTAATTTGGCACGAGCTTCGTCACGCTCAACTTCAGCCGTGAATGGATCCGCCTCGTACATCCAAGCTCTGCCAGCTTTCACATCTTCGACTTTGAGCTCTTGAAACTGTTTCTTCCAGAAATCTCTGTACAACGGCGGTAGCATCATATGTATGTTCTTCATGCTGCAGACCCTAAAGAGGGCATATGTTGCCGCAAAATGGCGGGCTTCGACCGCGGTAGGATAGAATGCGATGTCTTTGAACGATGGTGGAAGCTTGAAGGGTGGTAAAGCCATGGAATCCTTCGTCTTTGGATTGGTACCCTTGAGGATGACCATTGAAGAAAAGCCTTGGGCAGTCTTGCTCTGCAACGGAGTTAGCACCTCCAACGGCCAATCAAAACATCAGCCCCACCATAGTGTATTCTGGCTTTGCCCACTTCTGTTTTTGACAATGCTCTGAGAGCATATTCACGGGAAGTTTTCCAGTCCATGACGCTCCACCGATTAGCTGCCTAGTATCCGGTTTCTTAGGCGTTTCCTGCACAGATTGTGTTCCGTCGCTCTTGGTCTTAGAGCCGGAGCTATCATCTGCTGCCTTCTTCTCTTTCTTAGGTTTGCCATTGCCGAAGATGATGTAGCTCCCATCATCATCGTTCGAGGCCGAGGGTATCGGGGCTTTCTTGGAGCTGCCTGCTCCGGTCCCCTTCTTAGGCATATCCCTAAGGCCGCTGGTTCTGTTGGGTGATGATTAACTTGGAAATCCATTGATGTTTTGGAACGGGAAAGCACATGTGAAGTGGATAGTACCGGTGTGGTTTTATATGAATTTCCGTGTCTTTCACGGGATGGGCGGAGCACGGTTTCGCCGCTTCCGATGGAGTCATGCCAAGTGAATAGGAGGCTGTGCAGCTTGGCATCAAGTACAGCCTTGTCACTAACGACATTTTGGAACCCAAGGTCAACGATCCCCAGATCAATCATCCTTCCAATCCTCTCTCCCGAACAAACAGAAACCTTTGTACTCATGGCTCATGACCGCCGATACCGATCGCGAGAAGAAGAAGACTACTACTACAATCAGCGCTCCCATTCACAAGGCGCACCCAATGGCTACTACGATGATACGCAAGGCAATCCTTACGCCTATTACTCTCAGCCGCAAGCGCCTCCAGATTATGGCCGGAATGGATCCTATCATGAACAACCCGTAGCGCGCGACCGCGATAAAGAGAGGTACTATCCTAGAAGTGAAGACGATGACTCCGTAAGTACACTCCCTGCAGTCATGCATCTTCAGCCTTGCAGGCAAATGGAGGCGACCGTGTAACCGCCTAGAGTATAAGCTAACTCCACATGATTGACAGTCGGATGACTCCCGCCACCGCCGTCCTTCGCACTCGTCAAGGTCACGCTCAAAGAAACGCGACAAGAGTCGGGATAAGAGTCGCGACAAGGAAGAACCTTCCAACCCCAAGCTTGAAGCTGTGAAGAAACACTTCGGGACCAGTGATCAAAATTATGTGGCCTCTGTCCTCGGAATGGTCGCCGGTGGCTTCTTAGGTGGAGAGGCTGTAAAAGGGGATAGGGCGCCCCTAGGTGTCATAGGCGGTGCACTGCTTGGAGGATTGAGCGCCAATGCAATTGAGAAGAAAAGAGAACAAATGAAAGAGCGGAAAGAGGAAGAGGAGTCAGGTCGTGATCGAGATCGAAGAAGACGAAGGCGTGACAGCTAGAGCGACTACGGAATGGGAAGCTGACTGTACGGCGTGATGGCGAACGAGAGGGTCACGGCAGGGTCTACAAGAACGGCTTGGATTTGGCGCATATGG
The DNA here is from genome assembly GCA_018902385.1 of Physcia stellaris. Lineage (NCBI taxonomy): Eukaryota > Fungi > Ascomycota > Lecanoromycetes > Caliciales > Physciaceae > Physcia > Physcia stellaris. The sequence goes on from JABSSW010000072.1 coordinate 90,070, forward strand.
GTTCTGAGGGATATGACTTGTATGGCGTCAGATGTGAAGATATGTGGTATGTTGTAAATCATGTTTTGTGGGTTTCTTTTCTACTTGTCTTTTCCACATCTCTTTTGCATGTTTTTCATATAACGACCGTTGGGAGACTACTGTAAATCATCATTATCAACGAACGTTATTCCGCAAATTTCCAATCTCGTTCATGGTTACCATTAACTACTGCATCGACCTGCGCTGCCAATCTCGGGTGTCAGAACGGAAATCAACCCAGGACATGATAATGGGTATGATCCAACATCCACAGACTCCAGGTGACTTTCACGAGATGTTCACGTAGTGGTAGTTCTACCCGTCTAAAAGTATCCAGGCTTTTCTGGCGAGGAGCCTCGAGTATCGAGAATGTTTCATAGATACCGAGATAACTTGATCATTTTTATCACCGAAGCATAATGCTTTCGGTTTATATGTGAGACAACAAGCACAAAACGCATCTCGCTCAAACCTGCTGCTAACTGCTTCGGTACAATACATTATTCAAAAGCGGTGAGCTTGTGAGACTGATGAAGCATACAGCTCGCCCAAGAAATGACGCGGCTATTTCTCATCTCCTCCTCTACTTCATTATTCGGAGCCAGAAAGGAATTACTTGGCGGTCTAATGTGCGGTCAGTGTGAGAGGTCCATGTATCTGATAACAAGATGTATTAACACAGAGGCACAGAGGCATCAATTTGAACTCTTCCCTCGAATGTGGATATACACCTCTGAAACATTAACTTCGCGGACTGGATGCGTCGACCACGTGTCGCATACCGGCTGCTAAAGTAAGTCGGCCATGCGAAGGGGGGATCGACTTCGAAAAGATCAGGAGCTTGTTGACGGAAGGTGGCTACTGATTCAGATGGCGCAATTATTGTCCGGACTGATACATCTAATCTGCAAGTTTGTCTTTTCCTCACATTGGAAGCACACTAGACCCCCAGTAAATCTTCTCTGCATCCGAATCATAGACCCGTGAATGAGAACATAGCGGCGTCCTTCCTTGGCGAGCTGCCTGAGATGAAATGATCGGGGGGATTGGATTTAAGAGGGACGCATCTGCCAATCCTGTGATAGCCTGGGCATTCGCTGTGGCATTGCCATGGTGTCGAGACTTGGTACCTTGAGCAAGGAAACCAACAAGGCAAGATCTTCACAGAGCAAAGCAAATCGCAAACCGCTCGGCAAAAAAAGAAAAAAAGAACAAAAAACAGAAGTAGGGCGAACAGATGACATTGCTATGCTACAGAGTAGGCAGAGACCACCGCCTCCCACAAACCAAGAACAACGCACCCGCTATGCAAAAACCAACCGGTAAAGACAGTAATCGAACAGAGGCCCAACAATCCCCAATTCCATATCCAAACATAAGATTAGCCGCCTAACCTCTCCATCAGAAGTGGGCGAAAGGCGCAGTCCCCAGGACTATTGGATCAACTTCCATTACTCGGTATCAATGTTCATACTCCTCTCTTTGGTTGTTAACAGTATACCCCTCTACTGAGGCGTCATAGCCTGCTGAATCAAATCCTGCGTCTTCCTCGGCAGCCCATCGAGCTGAATCGCCGTCGCATTCAAGATCTTTACACTCCCATAATCCTTCGCGAGCGACTGAGCATGAGGGTGTTCGATCCAGGCCTTAGCCTCCGCCATGCAAGCCGCGGGCACGCCCTCCAGCACGACGGTCTGCTCGCCGATGATCTGCACGTGCTCGGTCGCGGCGCGGAAGTTCTGGATGCACGTGTCCAGGTTGCTGGTGATGTCGCTGCGCTTCTGGCCGCCGCCGAGGACGCCGTGGATGAGGTCGCCGACGAAGGGCGCGGGGCAGGGCTGGAGGAGGGCGGCGAAGGCGGTTAGGGCGATGGCGGTGATTTGGGTGGTATACATTTTTTTGAGGTGGTGGGGGGTTGGTTATCGACTGGCGATTTGAGTATGAGTGGTGTTAGGTTTGGGTTGGAAGTTTGGAGAGGATTAAAGACGCTTGGGGATAACGATCAACGTTATTGGGAAGTGGATTTGGATATTAGAGTGTTGTGGATTGTTGAGACTTTGCTGATGGTTGAAGGGTGGAATCGTCGCTGGCTTTATACTCTTCGAGTACACATTGTTAGCTGTTAAGTTGCTATCATCTCCACATCTTCACTCAGCTGCGCAGCATTTCATCTAGGTGGAAGGATCTTGAACCGGCTACAAGCCTGTTTGAAGATCCTTCGCCCCAACAGTAACTTAAAGGATGCCGTTATTGGAATGTTTGGAGCACGGAGATACCGTGCGCACTATCAGCATAGAAAGTTAGACGATGAAGCCAACATTGCGGCCCTGGGCAGTGCTGCTCAGAAGGATCAACAGGAGGACAGTGATGTCTCGTCTATCCTCTTTCATAGCTCCCTAAAGATGTTCACTTCTGTACGCTCGATCAGCGTTATCGACCCGAGTCACGACATCGATCTCACTCTTTGGCTCATTGCTCAGCGAGGATGAAGATGACTGTAACGAATCGTCTCCAGCAATTGTTCTGGAATAGATAGAATCAGCCAATCAAAGAAGCCATGCAGACTTAGTCATTAGCGTCTCGGGAGGATCTGAAACGCGGCTTGGCGATGAGGCTGCGGCAGGCCACATTTCACCACCACTCCACCCCCAAACACCAACATGATAATGGCTTTCCCACATGGCAGAAGTCAAAACAATGTTTCCAACACATTGGTGGTGGAGCAGTCGACCATCATACCGCAGTGGCCGCAAGGTCGCCCGTGCACCATACCGACTCCTTGCAAACGAGAGCTGAGGCCACATTGGCCATATGTTTCCACCATCTTTGAATGCGAAAATACGGTGTTAGCGACGTTGCTGGTACTACTGTCTTCAAGGCCGAGGCTGAAGACTCGATGTGCTACGTATACTTCACCGACTACAGCCTCCGTTCGACGCACCCAGAATAAATCTTCCTTGAAGCTAAGTCGATTATCTACCGCGCTGCTTGATACTGAAACCTGTCTTCACGGTGGCCAGTACAGCAGTTCTCTATGTTGATATGCTGAACTTCTTCCAAAGCAGCGTCTTCCCCATCACTTGCTGATTTCAAAATCTTTTTCGTCTCAATCTCTTTAGCCAAATGCTTCCCCTCTACACCTAGAACTTTGACATCTTTCAAAAACGGTAACATATTCATCATGTGGCCCGTGGTGCTCGCGTTCTCGTACTTCTTTGCCTCTGTATTTTTCGCCCTCATAGGCCTTCAATCCACCCCGCGTAACCGCCCTCTCTGCTTCATCCTCCACGCCTTTTGTGGTGTTCTTTCATTTCGTCGCATCACCGATGTCACCTCCTCATTTGCCCACGGCAGCGTGATGGGCATGTTTTTCACCGTGTGGATGAGTCACACGTCCTACATCCTCTGCCTCGAAGGCTCTCAACACCACCCGCCGGGCGCTGAATGGAACTGGCACCGAGCGTACAAAATGTGCTGGAACGTGCGATGGGTGAAAACAGCGCACGAAGCGCCTTCCAACATCGGAAAACCATTCTCCAGCCCCGCCATCACAGAAGGCGAAAGGCTTCTTCAGAAAAGCACAACGCCATCCAAAGAAGCTTCCAGGAACCGGCGGATGTTCCTTCTCAAGCAATTAGTCAGTATAGCGGTCATCTACGGCATCAATATGCTCTACGAGCATGCCCTCAAGACCTACCCGCTCGAATTCTCAGACTTCGAGCCTAGCCGACAAAGCTACCTCCGCCGCCTGGGGTCCATATCCTCTCGCGAAAACGCCATCCGCACCATCTTAGTCATCAACTTCGTCTGGTCCTCCTGGGGTCTCTTGACCTGCTACCACAAAGCCTGGTCCATCTTCTTCACTGGCGTCGGTCTCGATGAGCCGGATGACTGGCCCGCTCTCTGGGGCAGCGCCTTCGAAATGTACAGCGTGCGCCGCTTCTGGGGGAGATTCTGGCACCGGAGCGCCTTTAGGTCTTATATCGGGTACGGTAACCTTATCGCGGAGAAGGCTCTCCGGCTGCGGCGGGGGACGCTGGCGCATAGGGTATGCTCCGAATTTACGGTGTTTTTCGTGTCAGGGGTCATGCACGCGATGACGACCCGGACGCTGGGGTTTAGAGGTGGCTATTGGGAGGATGTTGCTTGGTTTTGTATGAACTTTGCGGCTATACTGGTCGAAACGGCGGTTCAGGCTGTTTATAAGGGGGTCTTTGGGAAGGTGGGTGCGGGTGTCAGTAAGGTCGTGGGGGCGCTGTGGCTGTTCGCTTTCTTCTTCTGGTCGTTGCCCAAGACCCAATCCCCGAAGGTCTTCAATGGCATGGTACAAGCTTGATTCTGGACTCAACTTGTAGTCATGAAATCATACTTGAGAGATCAGGCTTCGTCGACGCTGCTGTAGGCTTCCACAGCCTGGTGCTGCTCAGGGAACTTCCGCAAATTAAAGCAGGAGTAGCTGTATTGGCGTCGATGCTGAGCAACGGGCCATAACTGATGAGAACTTTGCCACTTGAAGATTCGTCGTTTTCACTGAGCAGAACTTGGATGGTATGATCAGTCAACCCACGGTGTTATTGAGATAATACTTTGTTTCCCGTGGTTAGTGCAGCACGATCAATAGATAGAAGCCCGATTGAACCGCGAAAGAACCTACTCAGTCCAAACGAAGAAGCCTCCACTCGATCTTCACCTACTGCTCACTTGAACGCTTCTTTGATTGATGCCGGTTCGCTGCTGACAAGCCCAGCGAGACTATCACCCATCTGTTGTGATTGCTTCTTCTTTTCGGCCTGAGCCTGCTCGTGAATAGCGGTCTCAGCAGCATTGCCACCCACAAACATAGCACTACCGATACTCATCTCCGTAAGCTTGCGTTGGATCGTGCCCTTTTCGAGATGGTCAAGATGTTCCTCGTCCTCCTCTTCGCTACTGTCGTGCGTACTCTTCCAAGGAGCTAGGTGTAGAGTCTCGCCTGTGTCGGGATCGAAGAAGTTCCTCGTTCCGTTCGACTGCTTCAATTCGATCAGTCCATCATGATGCTCGTCATGTTCTTTACTTTGGTCATCCTCCTCCCCAACCAATGTGACCGCGGAACTGTTCGCGGAAAGTGATCCGGGTCTCCATGAGATCTTACTTTTGATGTCCGTCTTCTTGTCATGAGCCTTTTGTTTCAGGCGATGTCTGACTAAAAGGCTGGTACTGGGCTGGCGCCTCCTAATTTCGATAGGACCTCTGGGCTCATCGACCACAGGTCCTTCGGGATGATCATGTATGATCCTCACCGATCCTTCGGATCTCGCAGGGCTTTGGAAGACTGTTTCTGTTCGTGAGGGCTGGCGAAGGTAGAGTAGCAGTACAACACCGATACCAAAAGCGACAATGCACCCCATCCAGATAACTCGAGAAGAATGTGAATTGCGATCATTGACAGGTTTGTTCCCCCAAACCCCAGTAGGATTGTATCCTGGGGTGATCTCGAAAATGCCGTCGTTCCATCCAATGATCTTATCTTTCAAGCGCTGCCCTTGCCTTCGAGCGATTTCGTTGAAAGAACGCTTGTAAAATGGTCGCTCTCTGGGTCCTTCGTCCAATATCTTCTTACAGAGCGAATTGATACTTCGATTGGCCTGTATCACAAGGTGAGTATTTGCCAAAATGAGGGCTTCTTTGACTTACCTGTATCAGAGTAGCGCATGACTGAAGAAGGTCGTTGCGTGCAGTCCACTTGGCGAGCTTGTATCCTCGCAGTGCGTATACGAACATTCCGACCAAGGCTACTGCCAGTGCAGCCAATCCAATTGTATTCTGCACCCATGTCCTCCGATGATCCCAAGGCGGCATTAGAGAGATCCATGTTGCTTGCCGCTGTTGTGGCCTGGGAGGCTCCGGCTCGTCAGGTATAGATCGTGGTATGGTAAGAGAGGGTTGTGATGGAGGAGGGCTCAAGCCATCAGGTGGGGCCACGGATACAGCAGAAACACATGTTGTCTGGCGTGAGAGCCGCTCGGGCGTAATTGTGGGCGAAGAACCATGTGCTGAGGTTGGAGGAGTCAAGGAAGCTGGCGTGCTAGGTGGGGTTGTGGGGGTGGATGAATTGAGTGAAATCGACGAGGAAGCACCGAGTGTTGGTTGTCGTAATGTCACAAGAGGTATTGGGCGATCTGGAGCAGTCAATGGACCTGGAGCAAGCATATCCGTGTTGGAAGCCATCGTAAGCGTCGAGGACTGCGATGGGCGGATCAGTGCAGTATCAATTGATATCTTCTAGAAATGCTGGTCGAAGCTGGAGGTCGGCTCATTGGGATCTCGGAATGGGGTTGCGCGGCTTGGAGGATTTGATGGGAGGGAAATACTATCATATTTCAGGTGGATTCCCTCTGCTCTTTGAGCGATACCACCGTGATCCCATGAGTAGGGAGTAGGTGACATGATTCCGTCGGAGCAGGTTTCTCCCCTCTGGCCGATAGTGGGAGGTGTCGCCGCCTTGTTGGTCTTTGGCAAACCATGATTGATAGGTCAGTGATGCATCTGGGGTTGTCTGGAGGTGTGGAGGGATGGTGGTTATTGGAGGGTGGCTTTGCAAGTGGCTTTGACAGGTGGCGGTGCAAACTGCTGATCTTAGATTGGTCCCGGCGAGAACGACCACACGGATTCTTCCAGACCTCCAATCGTACTCCGTGAATTGAATTGATTGAGTGGTCGATACACATTGGCTGTGCGAAGAATCTCATTGAGTATCTCATTACGCCAATCGTGATTGAACTATGGACCCTAAAGCAGGTTCGCCGACCTCAAGCGTAACTTGGGCTGAGTGCCTGCGGATGCACCGACTACCAACCACAGCTAGAGCTCAGCACTATCGAGCAGCAGGTCGAGACGAGCAGGAAGATACGGTTGCGATTTCACCTTCACCTTTTTTACTAGCGACTGGGTGAGATTGCCTTCTTTGAATGAGAACGAGCCTTCAAAACAACATCTAGGATGAGCCGTCATGGCTGAGGCTCCGCACAGAAACCAAAAAGCTGCACGAGAGTTGAAGTTCGACTTTTCAGTCACGACGTCCGGCACAAGTCATCCAGGAATCAGCGAGATCCGGTTACAAGTACCGTCAAGCCCGCAGCTGGATGCCTCGCTAACACCTGGGCCACCACCGCGATCCTCTCCGCGTGCTAATCTACGGTTCGCGTCACTGGTCCGGAGCCTGCATCCGGAAGCATAAATATCGGAAAGGTGTCCAGCGGCGACAGCTTGGCTGAAAGAAATCCAGATTTCGGAGCAAACTCTATATAGCCCCTCATCTATAAAGCATCAAGGAATCAGTCCGTTCGCAAAGACTATACAGTTCGCGAAGACTATAAAGCCATGGGCTCGAGCATTCACTCCGGTGGTCCATAGCGCTCAGGCCAAGCAAAGCCTTGATCACAAGATTAAGTGGTGCACCACCTTTCGGAAGCCTAGGAATCGCTTGCATAGGCAAATGGCACAAGCCAGTCTGCGCTGCCAGAAACTATGAGGATCCTCAACGTCAACTTTTATGTTGCCGTGACTTCGTTGTCCCTTGACCTGCAAGCAGCGAGCTCGTCACTATCCATAAGTCGTATCAACAATAAAGACCATGATCCTTTACTGCGAATGCCACCGATTCAACATGCCACGATGTCTCACGATGACAAAGCCCATTGGCTTGATTATCCGGCACCGATATTCACAATCTCTAGCGAGTGCACAAAAAGCTAAAGCACATATGTAATCAAGGACTGCAGGGCTAGGATTTTCAACGGCGGTTGCCAGTCGATCCAGTCCATTTTCCGCGCACTTCAAGCGATCCGGGAGTTGCTATACCAGGCTGCTTCAGTCTGATTTATATTTGACAGCTCACATGTGGTTATTTTGCATAGAGGTGCTGGGCGAGAACTTGAGGTGAAAATGCTTGCTGGGCCAATATGACTACACGACACTCGGCTCGAAACATTCGCGTTCATTGTGCTATTTGAATATAGGGTGTATCATCCACCATGCCAAATGATCATCAACTACTAGTAGGCTCTTTGCGATGCACAGTACAAAAGTTGGCACCGTCTCCACTCGCTCACACAAGATAAGCCGTTATGCTAAGCGAAGGTTTATCTGAAACTGAAGCAGCATTAAGGAGCTACAGCCGCCTCTGGGGAATGGCGACACCCAGATCCAGGACCCCACAGCCAGTCGTCGGATCGGGAGTTGTCGTCAAAGCTCCTCGTGCTCCCAAGGCCTTCTAATATAAAACGGCTGATAATGATAGGGCTCGTCCTGCATGTTCTTTGCTCTTCTAGCTGCGCCAAATGCAGTGACATAAGATGGATTGATACGATCTCGCAGCCACCCAGCACGCAACCCGGACAGTCGGGAAGAATTATGGATATATTCGACCAATGAGGAACGCAGATCATCGAACCCCGTGGGTGAGGCATCCCCACAGAAGATGACAGTTTGGAGTGATTGCACTGAAGGCTTCCAATCCGTTCTATCATAGGAAAATTCTGTTGATGAGAACTGCTCTGAGATCACCCTATCCAGCTCGTTATAAAGGATTCTCGAATATCTTTTCCGGCCATAGCTAGCAGCTGACTTCTGTCCAAGTGCTGCGTGCTCTGCACGATAGCGAATCTCGCTGTTAATGGCCGGCATGTCGACAACATTGATCTCTAGAGCATCGGGACTGTAATCTAACACTAGCGCCACGAAGTCATCATCCAAATCGCAGCCTGCTGGCAGATGACGACCTTCACATGTATTCAGCGCATACGCCTGCTGGACAGCGTTGCGCCAGGGGAATTGAAGGGCGCCAATATCAGGTATGTAGGTGAGCAGTCCGACTACTTCCATGGCTTTTCTGACGGTCAACAATGTATTGACATTTACATCATCTGGATTCTCAACGACGGCGTAGTCGACCGCTCGGCCAAGTCTCGCCTCGGCTGCGTGCTTGAGATTGGTAAAGTCGGGCTGCAGGGATGACACGACGGAGTCCCTGATAACATGAGGGAAAAGCGCCCAAAGCTTTCTATGATTGACTTACGAAACCCTTGTCGATGAGCTCGCGCTTTGAGCGTAAATTCTCTTGTAAGATTCACTACCTTCTATTCTCAGAAACAGTGTCAACCTCTCTGTTCTCGGCAGAGTATTCAGCTTCGAGATGCTGCTTTTCCGAGAAAACCGTCCAGCAATACATCTCCTCATATCAATGAATACCTGGCTGACAAGAAAGACCTACCCGCTTGTGCGACTTCGATAACTGTTCCATCCTCTAAAGCTTGAGCCGCGGTACTAGCGTACAGTTCGTTAACGGCGTTGCCCCTCAAGGGACCTTTTGGAGAGCATACATATACCTTGGACCAAGCCCGACACCAAGAGCTAGATCATATGTTAGGAGCTCAGTCCTCAAAATAGAGCTCGGGTCATTTACCGGGAAACGTAGCAGTGCAAAGTCCGAAAGCAAGACAATTGAAGAGGAAGATGTTTACAGCCAAACTGGACCTGGGAAGGGCTTTCTGCATTTCACGGCTGTGGTGATAACCCATTGAACCAGTTCAAAGCAACAACAATGCAGAAGGTAGTAATTATACTGTGGCAAGATCTACTGCTGCTCTCTCCCATGATGGACAATTGGTGTTCGACTTCGCCTTGCGGCGCGGAGCGGCAAAATACGTGCTAGGCACCCCACATATCCACGTATACGAAACAACACTCTTTTCGGGCTGGTGTCAAGTCCCACTAATTCCTAGCTATCATATTCATGGCTGACCTGTAAGAGGTAGGAATACCGATTACTTTCAGCCAACCACACAAAGCGCTTCAGGTGCCGTAGACTTTGCAATGCACACTCCCGCGATCTCACATCGACCTCAATTTTCTTCCAATCGGAAATGCCAGCCAGCCTGCCCCTGATCTTCCGTTTTTCCCATACAAGTGCTCTGCTTTTTCACAGGCTATAGGGGTTTATTGACACTATTATATTGGTACAAATTCCACAAGCGCAATTGGCTTTAGCGCATCAGACTCACCTTGCCATCTCTGCTTCTCTCGGTTATATCAGCTGGTCCTTATTAGTAGGTCGTCGTCTTAAGCACTTGGTTGATACAAGAATACGGCCCCTCTTACATACCTCGAATCGTCCCCCTCGGATCCAAGTCTACATGCATTGCTAGTCGATTTTGCCTGCACGATGTATGTTATTCATTTTGCTCTGTACATATACTTCAGTATCTGTTTTTAATGAACCATGCTAAGCTTGCTAATACATGGGGAGAACCGGTAAACAGATAGACGACCATCTGGACCTTTCGACCCTTTGTTCCAACCCTTTTCTACGGTACGAATATCATATTGATATGGCGACTCAATAATGTACAGGTCAGCAGCTGAGTGTTTTTCAAGAGGCCATTAGAATGTCGGAGAAATGTTCGCAACCAGCAGCTTAGGAAAATAGGTATTCCAAGGCCTAGCATCGGTACCTTCGTGGCTTAACCCTAGTTCAGGCAATGGCCGTAGCCAAGAAAGTCGCAACAGTTGACTGCTTCAGCAGACTTGTGTGCGCTAAGTCTCTCCATCCAGTGCTTGACAATGACAAGAATAGTAAGCAACTGGCTGGGAGGGACGCCGCGAATCAGGAAGGAGCGTAGCATGCACCACCACATTCCTCCGCTTGCTTGACGCTAATGGTCTGCAAGCGCCCGTCCTCAGCATAGGCGTAGGAGACAGTACGGGTACCTAAGTAAGGGTGATCCGATAAATGTCCCTACTCCAGATATTAATATCATAGGATACTGTCACAGGCAAACAAGAGCGCGATGGTATCATCGTCGTCAAGGATTCAGCAATATGGCGGACTTGCATTCGCACAAAATCATCGTATAAAGCGCTGACAATGCACACCACATCAGGATGCCCGCATCCCAGGGGTTCAACATTGGCGCCTCTCGATTGGCTTCCCAGTCTACAGCCGTGCACAATGCAACATAATGGTGGCTGGCAATGTGCTACGATTGGAGCTCTAGCCGCTAATTCTACGCACGGAGGTCTCGACCGGACAATTTATTCTTAGAGCATCCACAAGGCTGTCAAAGTGGGGCACAGCCTACCACAATGAGAAGAATGGGATGTTTCGCATTTAACGCTCTTCAAATCTCCAGTCGCCTTTTTCCCAACAGCTGAAGAGCATGTGTGAGAGAGAATAGCTAATCGCTGCTTGAGCATCGTGCTGGCATCATCTTTTGGTGCATCCGATATCCTGTGACAATCTCCCAACTTCCAACCGGAACGATATTGGAAAGTCGTCGCTGATTATTGAAGCTTTTTCTTTCCTTCTTGCATGGTAAAACGTTGGTTGATAGTGGAGGAGAAGGCAAAGGAAGCGAGCCTCGATTCATGGCTACCCGCCCATCCACCAGGTGTCCACATATCAACGAAAGTGGTATCACGGAGCTTTACACGCCTTCGGAACAACATAACATTGTTGCAGATGTTGTTTTCGTCCACGGTCTAAAAGGTCATCCACATAGAACTTGGCATTACGGAAAGCTGCACAACGACCCAGAAGAAAAGACTACAAAAAGCTCACTTAAATCGTATCTGTCATTCAAGCGAAGCAAAAATAGAGATGTTCAGCTGGCAAGCGGAGAGGCTTTGGAAAAACATGGAAGCTGCTACTGGCCTTGGGATCTTCTGCCTTCGGACTTCGAAAATATCAGGATATTAGTATATGGGTATGACTCGGATCCCAGTCATTATTACAAAGCTACGACCCAGATGAATATCTCCCAGCACGGACGGAATCTACTCGAAGAAGTTGTCAGTCGTCGCAATAAATGCAAGACTAGACCTATCATCTTTGTCGCTCATAGTCTGGGTGGCATAATTGTCAAAGATGCCATCGTGGAATCCAAAAAATACGTACAGCAGCCGCGTATGCAACAAGTTGCCAATTCTTGCCGCGCAATTTTCTTCTTCGGGACCCCACATCGCGGTGCAGGTGGTGCTGAATGGGGCATTGTGTTGAGCAACATTGTGGGAACCATACCATTGGGGCCTAGCACATACACAGAGATCTTGAGAGGATTGAGCCCAGACAGTGAAAAACTTGACAGTCTCACGCGAGACTTCAACGACATATTGAACGCCGATATTCCTGTCCAACAAAAGATCAAAATATTCAGCTTTCAAGAAGGTAAGGGCATGACTGGGATTGCGAGATTTGACGGCAAGGTAGCTACGACACTTTGGAGTTTGAAGCTCGCCAGTGTACTAAGATATATCAGGTTGTGCCTGAAGGTTCTTCTGGCATCTTCGGGCGCCGCGACATCGAGAACAGTATCTCCATAAATGAGAATCACGTGAACATGTGCCGCTTCGGAAGTAAGTCGGATTCGGGCTACAACATCTTCAAATACAACCTCGAAAATTACCTTGAAGACATTCAGCAAACGACTGCAGAACCGCTGGACCAACAGCAGGCAGGTTTGTGATACCCTGAGTCACGCTTACGTGAGTGTCTCTCGCGCCCTAGAGACAGGAGCTAATACTTTAATTGCAGCGCTTCTAGATCGCTTGGACTACGAAGGACGTCACATTCGCGAAGACCAGCTCTGGGAACTTAGAGCGGACTCGGAAACCATGCAATGGGTTTGGAACTCGTCTTTCCCAGAATGGCTTTCTGGACAAACCGGTTTATTTTGGATTTGCGGCAATCCGGCCACTGGAAAATCAACACTTATGCATCACCTTGCCAAAAGTGAAGATTTACAGACATACCTAAAGAAAGGCAATGATATTTCCTGGACTATTGTGTATCATTTCTTCTTTGATTTCGGTGCCGAGAAGGACAACCGTAACAACTTCGAGGGTTTCTTGCGGTCTCTACTTTATCAACTCGTTTACAAGCTTCGTGATAAGGATGTACTTAGGGACATGGACAGATCTGATCCGTCAGCAACCAATCAACAGCCTTGGTGCGTCCGGTCACTCCGGGAAGGACTGGCTATCTTACTCAAGAAACATTCCAATCCAATCTGTATGTTGCTGGATGGCCTGGATGAATATTCCGGCGATAAGTGGGATTTGGTAAAGTTTTTACATGAAACTGCGAATGCTCATGTCAAGCTTTGCGTTGCAAGTCGCCCTAGTCCAGAGTTTAACACCACTTTCGAGAATGTCCCGACGATCAAAATGCAGGATCTCAATCGTCCTGGAATTGATAAGATGGTAAACCTGACAATTCAGAACTCTATGGCAAAGTCAGGCTTCTACGATGATGAAGATATCGTACAACTCGCAGACGAGATATCAGAGAAAGCGAATGGAATGTTTCTCTGGGCTCGCTTTGCTATCAACGAGATACGAGACGGCTGGACCGAAGGATCGGACTTGGAGTCACTCCGAAAGAAGCTAGACGATGTTCCTGCTGAACTCGAGCATATCTACGCCCGGATACTCAGCAGGGTGAAGTCCGATCAAAGGCATGAAGCGGCCCACATGCTCCAGCTGGTGTGTTATGCGATCGAGAGTCTTCCTCTGCAAGAACTCTACGTCGCCACGATGCTTGCTGCGGGCAGAAAAAGTTGTTCCTGGCAAGAGATTACTCATTCTAATATCGAGCGATTTCAGAAAAGGATCCAAGCACTGACTGGAGGTGTACTTCAAACCTTCCCAAGTCATTATTCACACAGGTATCTTCGCACGTGGGAATATACCACAGTGAATGTCATCCATAAGACTGTCCGTACCTTTCTGGACTCGCAGGGATGGCTCCAGCTATTAGGTGCGCCGCACGAAGGTTTATTGCACGCTGAAGTACTCTGGTTACGTGTCTGTGCAGCATTATTTCCCATATCCTTCAAGGAGCTACCACCGGTCAATGAGGAAGACCATTGGGCCTTGAAAGAAATACGAATCCATCAGGACATACCCGGAGCCTCGAAGTACCAACCACTCCTACAAGCTGCAGCACACTCAGACAATCTGGATATCATTGACGAGCTTTCGCCACTGACTGAATACGCTGCGACATTTATGCTACACCATGCCGAGCACGTTGAAATAGACTTGGGTCTAGATTTGTATCACCTTTTACAGCCTGGAATATCGGGCAGCTTTGTGTCATACCATAGACTATGCGGACTCCATCGTGACAAAATGTGTACTTGTTTTTTTGGTCCAGAACCTTTGCATTTCGTACATCTTGCAATCGCCCATGGACTTGAACGGTATGTAGTGGACTTTCTGTCAGTTTTGCGTACCAAAACCTTACCAGACAGCCCCGACTGGAACGAGATTTTCTTTCTCGAGGTTCCATATGTTGACGATTTCTTTCGCGAGGTTCCATATGATAAGGATCAGCCCCTCAAAGATGCCTCCGATTACTTTCAAATGAGCCTTCTAGAGTTTGCTATCCTTCGCGCAAATTTTTATCCCGAGTATGGCACTTTAGAGCCTCTTTTGGTCTCTACGTTATTGAATCATTACTCGAGTCCTTCAGATGCCGAGATCATAGCTGCGTTAGAGAAATCTAACTTTGATCTTGTCAAATTTTTGCTACCTTACTGGCCCACTGGGAAAATGATATTCAAGTTGGGTACAATAAGAAATGGCAGATCTTTCGAAACCTGGAGCTTGCCCTCCGGCATTGCCGAATCCTTCACAGGTGAATCCACCATTGGTCCGCTATGGTATATCATTGGGTGCGCAATGGAAGAACCTGAAGTGAAAGAATTGATTGATATCTTCCTGCGGCGTGGGGAAGATATCAATGGCCAGTGCTGCCCAGTTGGCACTGCGTTGCACGCTGTCATACTCTGGATAGACAGGGGATGCTGGGGATTTAAATGGCCTTTGATCACCACACTCGTTAATAGAGGGGCGGACGTCAATGCACATGGACCCTTCGGAACGCCTCTGGAACTAGCATGGCAGTTTGTTAGCCTAGCGTCTCGGGAGGAGATGAAACGGTTAAAGCCAATGGCACTAGCTATTCGGGAACTCATTCAGCATGGGGCGATCAACAGTAAATCTGATCCTAATGGACTTGTACCGACTAAAGACTCGATGCTGGCATTCTGCGATTGGATGCGTGCTCAGGTCGATTAGGATGGACCCAAGCAACATTATAAGTAGCGTGCAACTTCTGGAATAAACAAGCCATGCCCTAACTTCAATCAAAAGGACCTAGAGCTAATGAGGCTTCACATTGCATCAATGAAGCAAGATGAACAGAGCATCAGACACTACATATATATGTCTGATAACAACGACAACACAGCTTCATAATAGAATTTGTTTCGTGACTGCTCATAGTGCTTAAGCAGCGCAAAGCCTAGAACACTGGAATGGCATAGTTTTTTGGCATTGCTGGAGGACATTGTAGTACAGTGGCAAAACAACCCTTCTTGATCTCAGGGTCAGCATTACCAGCATCAATCTTGTAAGACACGAGACAGCAGCCTACAAATGAACGCCGAGCTGCTTGGATCCAAACTGACGACTTGATTCCAGCAGCTGCTGCGAGCTTTTGAGCAATTACTGCACGCTCCCCTCTACCAGTGCTACCGGCGTATCCTCAATGAGAGGAGCGACCGGTGAGAAGATTCGCATTGGCGCCTGCAACATCGACTACTTCTCATTTGGTTTTCTTGCGCTACTGTCTCTCTGCGGCTTATAGGTGAATTCTCAAGATTAGCACACGATCAAGGTCCCGTCGTTTACGGTAACTGTTGGATTCTATACTGTAGCACCTCTAAATCTAGCTAACGTCCATGTTTCTCATTCTCCCGATGAATTGTTTGCAAACAAGCACCACCTGACATCACGCAAAGTGTTCAAGCGTTATCGAACACAACCGATGGCATCCGAAGATTTCACAGGTAGTATCCTGTCCCTTGTTTAATCCACCGCAGAGACCTAGAAAGCGATTCGACAACTCTAGGCCCAAATTCGGACTCGCGGAGAGCAAGATGCTAATTAATATATGGGTCATCTTGAAGCGAACGGTTGGAGAAGCCAGAAAACCCGAAAGTTCAAATTAGAGACCAGATACGGGGAGGATTGTGTACTGCTGTGCATCGACTGCAAAAAGGTGCTGCGCGAGACACGACGGGATAAACTGAATCGGTTTGAGTCCGAAGAGGACACAAAGAGATGATATGCGGTCGTCTCTGAAAGATCCAACAGGTTGCAAATTTATGTGGTAATCTAGAGAGATAAGGGGCCACAACTAAAGCGACCTTATTATCGGGTGCCGCGATGCATAGACACCTATCTAAGATGACTTCAGATACAGTGCCAACAATCCCTAATTTGTTTCGATATCCAGGAGGCAGCGAAGTCTGCATCGAATACGAGCAAGAAGCCTCGGTATCTGTTTCTCGCTGAGATGGTCAGACCAGGCCGATAAACATATCTTCGTCGCCGTTGAGGTTAGGAGAATGTGTACTATGGAGCTTCAAGTTCGATATCTGGTGCTTCACTGAATCGGGTATGCAGATTGGGCGCCTAGGGGTCTCCAGACTGGGTCCGTGATCGGTGGGCTTGAAGACTGCACGAATTCTGTACCCTATGGTCAATGGCAGTTTGACGACGAAATCGCGGGTTTGGAAGACTGGAGCATTATGTGCACGAGTCTTGTTGTCGCGCAAATGTCTGAAAAGTTTAGGCAGTGACGGCAGGCAGCCTACAATGATGCCGATAGCGATCTCGGCGTTACTAACGACCTGATTAGACTTTTCTTTCCGAGCAGTCCGCTATGTTACGTTTGAGAGGAGTGTACCTCCAGATTCCAATACGGCAGATATTCAACAGATAATCCACAGGCCCTTCTTGGATATGCAGCATTTGAACGATGTAGCATAGTCGTATAATGCTCGCCACACAAGCGATCAAGCCGACCCCAAAGATCCCCATGACTTCTATCTTCTTTCTTATACCTAGATTTAGAGCCCATATCAGAGGCATTGGAAGGATGAAGATCAAAAAATCGGAAACGACGTTTAGGCCGCCGATGACAACCTGCAATTCTTGACCGTCTAAGCAACGCCCCGGCAGTAGTGGATTCCACGATTTAGCTCTTGGAGAGCACTGCCATGGGTTAGATTCTTTTCAGTCCGCGGTGCTACAACAGCAGTTTGACAGAGCTCAGGTCGGGGTACGGGTAACTTACACGGAAGATGACAACCATGGTAAAAATCGAATAAGCTACTACATTGATCCAAAGCATGCTTTGGATTACGATGGATGTCTTGTCCCGTCTTTGAGTCACAAAGAGAGTTTTGTACTGAAATATTATTGCGGCCTTGACAAGAACGATTACCGGGTTGTAGAGGATGGTGTCGATTTCGGCAAGCTAGAGGTATTAATATCAATGATGGTATCCCTTAGTGGGAAAAAACCCAGTATACGTACGTAGCTTACACGTTGATAGGACCCCCATCTCTAACTGCGCCTATCTTCTCTATGACTAGGGTAATACTCATAAACGCCGCGTAGCTGATCTGTAGTATCTTAGTATTGGGCTGGAGTAGAAGCTTAACAGTTGAGCGACTTACCCAACTGCAGACGGAAAGATCTTATCGACGTCAGTATTTCGGCTTCCGTCCGGTCTTTGATGACCAGATCAAGATAACGTACAGTCTTCAATCTTCATGGACCTTGCGATGATTGTTCTGGTGTATAATCGAGCCAGCACCGTGATTGTGCTAATAGCGAACCCCAAGGCTGTCGCCACAGCCTCCCCGATTAGTAGTGATTGCGGAATAAGTATTCGGGTCGCCATTAAAACCTTTTGTCCAAAGTCGAGAGAAAGAATGCTGATGGGTTGCAGGCTCGATTATGACACTTGGAGCTCTAGATTATATATCACCCTGCGAGAACAAGTGGTCGGATACTCTCTAGTACGCCATTACTTGAGAGTACCAGAAGGGTATCATGAAATCGTCCTGTCCCCGGACCCATTGCTACTGTCGCACGATATCAGTAGTGACCTTCCCCAATCGAGACATATAATTGGTGTCCCCGGTCCAGATGCTGCATTCGACTATCATGTTCACGCCGAAGCGTCGGAGCGCACAGCATTCGTAATAGTACAAAATCCATAAACCTCGGTGCCGCATCAGTGTTCCAAGTCCAAGCTCGACGAGGGAGTACTATCAATACCTTTCGCACCATCACGCCATCCTGACAGGGTAGTAATGACGCTTGATACGATGCAACCTTGTCCCTTCCAGGACGCACCGTGAGACGAAGTACGGTAGTACATATTGTTTTCTAGTAACACAAATGGTACTCTGCACGTCATGTGTATCCGTTACATTCAATGTGATACGAAGCAACCCATACCAGTTCATCCGAAATTCTCCGACCGGGTGATGCAGCTTTCCAAAAAGCCTTCTTCATCCTCGAAGGTCACCAATGCCAATGATGCCCTTCAATCAATCAGGAGTTCAGCTACCGTAATCACGTATGGCCTGGTGCTTACTCCTTCTCAAGAATTACTGAACGAGAAGGTTCCTTGTGACATTGAGCATGCGTGGGCGTACTTGCTGCTTCTGGAACCCATCGGAGTGTAGAACTACCTTCCACCACCTTTCCGAGGAAGGAGCGTCCCATGTACAAGGTCCTCCCTAAGCATCTACAAAACCTTTTACAAATCCCAGCACTGGCTCTCAAACTTCACTCTTCTTTCCTTCAAAACTTAACAGGCCTTTAAACCTTGCATCCTCCACTTTACCTTCGACTGTTTGCCCTGTAAACATACAGCCACGAACAATGAAGTCCACAGCTATCATCCTCGTGCTCACCAGCCTCCTCTACTCCACCACCGCAGCCTTACCTAACGGACAGGCCTTCCTCGCCACCGTAAGTTCACCTCTTCCTTCCCTTCCCGTCCTTCCATCTCATCACATAAACCTCACAAAAACCACCCCACTAACCTCCTCTCCTCTCCAGTTCGACACCCTCCCCCAAGTCGATAGCGGCGGAACAGCACACGTCCCAACTCCCTACGTCAACCTCGGCTGGAACAACTTCGTCGTCGCCTCCCCCGGCAATTCCATCCTCATAACGCCCCACAGCAGCCCAGCAGGTGCACTGGGCGGTCTCCCCGACCCTACATCCAACTTCACGGTCGACTACCCCGACTCCCCGATCAAAGCCTTCGACCTGATAAGCACATGGGTGGCCTGCGCGACTACTGGCAATTATCCGCCTGAGAAGTGCGTAGTGAGGTTTACGGGATATAAGGCACACTATCATGGTTCTGGCCCTACTGGCAATGTTAGCCATGACTATGCGTTTTCGGGAGGCGATGTGATGGAGCTCGTTACGTTGCCTGAGAGCTTCAGAAGCCTGGCTACTCTGGACGTTGTTATCACCGTCAATGGGTCCGCTCATGGACAGGTTGTACAGCTTGATGATGTGAAGGGGGTGGTTTATCGATGGTAATGGAGGCGTATTATCGGTGACGGTGCTGATGGTAGCTTCTTCGTTCGGGACCGTGAGTTCGCTCACTAAGCAGTGCATTTAGAGCAGTCAAAGCTGCAACCCCCGAGATAGTATACGTTAGATTCCTATCCATAAGTCCTCCACGGCGTTATTGAAGCTCTCACTTTCTCACACACTATCATACTAGACTCATGTCCAGGATCATCCAGTCTCGCAAGCAATCACGCAACGGCATCTACAACCCCAGCCACTACCCACACGATTATGGCACGTCTCGGGCACGAAAACAAAAACATCGAAGCCGTGAAAACGGCCTCTATGCAGAAAATGCATAGACAATGTGTTTCCCTCGATCAGCAAGACAGAGCGCTCTAGAAACAGTTCAATGTGAACAGCGCTATTCAGTTATTTCGCTAGGTTGGCGTCTGTGTATTGGGTCAGATAAGTAACGCGCCATCGGCGATTCCAGCCACGGGTGCACGGTTCGTATCCTCGCGTCCCATGTCATGGTGAAATATTGATATTAGGGCTCAACAATCGGGATTGACCTGACCTACTATATCATCGCTCACACAGACACCCTCAATTCTGGCGTCGGCGGCGATGAAGCTTAGGTGCCCCCAGCCCCCCTTCCGACCAAGAACACCTCCCTCTCCAATTTTTTTTCCATTTCCCGCTACGTCTTTCTCTCCCTCTTCCTCTTAGTGGAAAGCGTGTAAAATTGGGTATCTAGAATTTGATTGATTGCGTCTCAGCCATCTTATATTTTACACGTCGGAACGGAATAATCTGAGCCCGGCCTCGGAAGGTGAGGGAGATTGGCAGGGTGTAAGGGTACCTCGTACGCTATATCGCAGCTCTCTCGCTTTTATTTTCTCGCTTCCTTTCTTCTTTCATTCGAACTTTTGGCTTGGTTTTTTTTTTGGTGAGAGGGCAGGGGTTGGGAGGTTAATTCTCAAAACAGATCCCAGAAGAAACAAAGCCTCTGCTCTCTCACAGTTGGAAATACATGGCAAATTAGTCGGTCATCGACTTCAATCCTAAATTCAATAAAATAGGAAAAACACATATATAAAAAAGAGCGAGAAAGAAGGAAACGGAAAAACACCCCCACAGGTAGGCACTCACTCCTGAAAGCAAAGTTCCCCGAAAAGACGACGCGCGACATGTTTCAAAAGCGAGAACATGGCAGCCAAGGGTGATGCAGAAGCTCAATCGCAAAAGAGAGGGGAAGCCCGAAGCGAATTTAGAGATGCCATTTGCCGGACCATGGCCATTTGAATTATAAAGAGACCGGCTAGGGGGTATTGCAGGCGAGGATTGATAGACTGCTGAAATATCATAGAGAGGGAATAAGAGGATATATGCCGCTGCCTAACTACAAGCTTGAACCCCTAGCCTGCCTAGCTGATTGACTGATTGATTGTCCTTTTCACACACGAAGCGGCAACAGTAAGAACTCGTGAAGAGGCGCTTTTCCATTTCCCCCTCTTCCCCCCTCTCCCCTCCACCACCCCCATCCAACCGTTCCCAAATGCTCGTCCCTTCATGACCCGGCTGATAATGTCCCGTCCACACTTTATCCAAGCTCAAACTCCGGTTATACCTCTCATGCGTCCAGTGCCCCGGTCTCCCGAAGTCGCGACAGGTATGTTCGCGGTAATTCTGGTCGAGGCTGAGGAAGGGGAAGTACCGCGATGGGAGCAGGGTTAGGTCGCTTTGATATGTGCTTTGTTGGCGGATGTGGGCCTGTGGTTGGGGGGCGGGGGCGTTAGTGGGTTTTTGGTGGGGAGGGAGGGAGATGTGAAACGTTTTCAAGATGATTAGGGGTTCATGCAGGTAGAGAGAGATATAGGCCAGGGGAGGGGATGGGAGGGGTACTGACCGTTGAGAAGAGGTTTGGTGGTAGTTTCCCGGGTACGAGTACAGGGATTTGCGAATATGGTCCTAGAGCCTGCTGTAAGCGTTCTACATATGCGAACTTCTCCGCTCGGAAAAAGGACAGACTCGGGAGATGGTGACGTAGTAGGCAGTGTAAGGTGTGAAACATGTCGAGGCTGTGAGAAGATATAAGTAAGTAGTCAGTGAAGATGAAAGCGATAGGCAGGTGATAGCACCTAGCCGCGTAGCCTCCCCACCCCTTGTTCCAGTAGCGGGTATAATCGGGCCCGAACTGCGCTTTTGCTTCTTCTTCGGAGAGCAGGAAAAACCGTCCTAGAAGATCGTCCCTCGAAATGCCAAAAAGGGGGGGAGATCATTAGAATTAAATGCGTAAGTCATCCCCCTTTGCTAATGCTGCGTACTTCCTTCATTGCTATGTACAAAAACCTTGATGTTTTGAGCCTGGCCGGCCTGTAGGTTTCCTGCATGAGCGAAACAGCTCAACAGAGCAGCTTTCAGAATTTGACTATTTTTTCTGTTTTTGCGACTGGATTCTGGAGCGAAAAGAAAAAAACAAAGTCTCATAAGAAGATGAAAACGTCGAAAAAGATCAAAAAATGAATGAACGAAAAAAAAGAAAAAAAAAAGATGAGAAATGAAAAGAACGAGACATTGATTTTCTATTTAATTAGGAGACCAGTCTTTTCAAGTTTTTTTCATTTCGTCATCTCTGCATTAGCACTCACGTCTAGCCTGGACGATCTGCTCCGAGATAATGGACTGTCCAAGCACCGTCAATCTCATCGCTCGGCTCACTGGCGTATCGCTTCTCCCCAGGCGCATGTTCCACGTAGTCCTCGCCGTCGGCCCTGAAGATGGGCGGGCACCGGTAGCGCACTTTGTATATCCAGATTTGAGACTTCGCTGGTACTGTGCTTCAAAAGAGGGGAATGTTAAATCTTTCGCGAACAGGGATGATTACGCACTGAGCCCTATACCGGACTCGACACTGCGTATCCGTTGCTCTGCTTGAAGGCCCAGGATGCGACGAGCATGGTCAATAAGATGGCTGAGAGCGTCCACGGTATTAATGCGGACCCTATTATCGCCACTCGGCGCTTGCGGCGGGGGAAGGGAGCGTCGCCTTCTGTGTTGGGGTTGTCCTCCATTGGGTGCGGGTGGTATCTTTTCCTTGGCTACCGGTGATTTTGGAGATGGGGACTTGATGGTAGTCGTTGTTAATGCTAAGCTCTATGATGATGATACTTGAGGTACCGGCTTTCCATAGAAGAATAAAGTCGACTAAATAGGGACAAGAGTGGAATATAGAGAGATGGTGAACATGCATAGAGAGATAACTCGAGAGGGAAGGAACGACGACGTGATGGGTGGGACCCAGAGAAGGTGCCTTCCCCAGTCTGCTCAATATCGTAAGAGGTGTCGGCAGTAAATGATTCGAGGAAGATCTCTACCTAACATGTCAGGTATGATGTACACCAAGTCTGTTGTGGTCTGCATCGATAATAGAACTGTTGATCGACTGGCTCTTGAATGTTCCACCACGACGGATAGCCGCTCATGATAGTGGAGAGGTCTCCGATGAGATGACAGGATAACTGCAACAACCTGCAAAAATAATCAAATCATCTCCACATATTTCTACCTTGAAAGCCAATGACATCTGACCTTAGCGTTGTATTGCGTGAGAGCGACGACCTCGAGAGCCCGGTCCTGCACTACAATCGATGCCTTGACCTGCACCACGCTAGATAGAGAGTATGGAGAAGGAAATTGGGCGCTGACTCAGCGAAAAGAAATTTGTGTCCATTTGACAACTCGAATGGATAGTACACCGCGAGTCAGAACCAGGGGTCGACTGCATGCTCGGCACCGTCATTATGCATGCAGCTCGGTCCGACAAGACGAATATCTGGGCCTTGGCTGCAGGTTTGACGGTCGGTTCACCTCCATCTTTACCTTGACGGATGCATTGCTAACGTCATGTTCTAGGATATGTAAGCCCGCGGCTCATCTGTGGAACTGGTGTGTAAATATGCCCAATTCACCGTTATTTACCCAACATCCAGGGATAGTCTTCTCCATGTTCGGAGCCCTGGTAGCTGCTTCCAACTGTCAGTCATGCTTCGTCCAGACTATAGTGGGAAGAGAATAGATGAACTTGAGCCCAACAGCAAGTCCTGCCCGCTTCTTGCCATCTGATCACCCGAGTTGCAAGGTATGGTTTTCAGGTCCAAAAAGGCGTGGCTTTCAGCACTGGCAGCGCAGACCTCGAGGAGCAAAAGATGGACTTTCGAAGAGTGCTCGCTCTTTCATGAGTGCTGATGTAGGTATTTCTGAAAATGTTAACTCTGTCTTCTGCCCCGTGCAGGAGAGACGCATCGTCCTCACTACCGCCACAGCAGCGATTCTCTCAACACTATCCTCGAAAATCAACCTGAGCCCTAGATCTGATAGCTGAGGAAGGACTTGTATGTAGGCAACAGCCAGAGCAAAATCAGAGTAACATCATGACAATACTGGCATGCCACTAACGAATGGAGCCTTAGCTTGAAGCCAGATATCCCGGATTGAGAGAGGTTAACAACGTCAATAGTGATGGATGTCAGGATAGAATTGAAAAATGGTAGACGCTTCCACATCGAAAATCGCCGACGAATCGCAGTACATCCATAGACAATGAAAGCGTGATACACTCAATAGCAATGGTCACCCTTGGCAAATTCATCCTGGCAAAGACCAGCCAGTGTCCCTCCTAGATCCATCCCAACCCATCGAAATTTAATATCAGGCATTTCGATAAATGGCTGAGCGACTGTCAATAACTTTTCAACGACCCCATCTTTTGCTTCTGTACTCATGGTTTTGGAAGCTTCGCGAGAAACTTGAATTTCAAAGAGAACCATCCGAAGGCCTCCAAAGCCCCTGGACATGATTGGGCTGTTCTCCTTCCTAGTGCGCCAATAATTCGGCGCAGCCTTATCAAACCGAAGTACGAAAGCCATTGTTGACAAATGGGAAAATGCCTTGGTACTGATCTCTGAAATAAACCTACTGGCTGCGCCTTGATATAGTCCATACTGGAAACAGAAGATAAAACGTCCATATAAGACCTCTTCGGCTTCTTCCCGGACAGAACGACTGACGCAAATCATATTGGCTAGTTCCTCAGGACTCTCTCTATAACTTTCCCGATGAGGAGCAACGGTATGAGGTGTCGTGAGAAGAAAGTTCTCAATTTCAAGCGGATACGTCAAGAGTGACTTGGACATCCAACTTGTGGGCAGCAAACGGCCTGGCTTGACCAGAACTTTTGTAGATGGCCATTGATTGTACCCTACGTTTGTGGGCGACGAAAGGCTTGACTTTGTCAAGAGTTTTGGGGTGGGCCATTGATTATACCCCGCGGCCATGCAGCACAATTGACGTTTACAGTGTAGGAGATGCTGATAGTATATTGCGTCGCGGAGCTCTCGTGGCAGTGAGAAGAGCTTCGGGAACTGATTCAAATCGGGAGCATCATGCTCTGGATTCCTAGAGCTTGTATCTGAAATGATGGATTTTGCATGTTCCTGATTAGGTGACGCCATAGCTGGCGATTTACAAGCGGGCTGATGGTCGCAAGCCCACTAAGCATTGCATCCGTGCTAGTGAGAGTGGATTACTCTCGTGGTCTGAAGTTACTGAGGTTTTGTGGTGAGTGCGGTACAAATGATGGTGCAAGGACACAGCTGACATAGCTTTGTGAGGCGGGTTCATGACCTTCTGCTCAAAGTCTGACTCAGGATCCTGGCTTGAGACCGATCATTGGGTTCGACGATTATGCAGTGAGCCCGGAACTGTGTCCAATCAGCGAGGCCCTGAGCCGCATCTAAAAAATTCAGCTTCTCACTCTTCGACAGGCCAGGTCGAGCTTCTGTTGTATATATACCTAGCTTCAACGTTATCACCTAACCTCGTGCACACGTTGATATAAACCTAATACCTAATTATATAGAGATTACATCAAAGACTATATAGTTCGGCCAGATCTAGTCTGTATTCGGCGTCTTCTGCCGATAAGCTTGCCTCCTTATCATTCATCGCAAATGGAGTCAGATCGAAGAAAGGACAAGACAGGAATTCAAAGGTGACTCCAATGTCGTGGTAAACATCCATGAGTTCTTGCATGTCAGACGCCGGGCCGTATCGCGTCCCAGTCCAGCACTCCGGCTGCTGTTCCCACCAAATCAATCGTCTTAGTCTTGGAAGCACTCTTTGCTGATCCCGGGCTAAACGCTTCAAACGGTCGATACGACGAATCCTGTAGGGGTCTCGGTTATTTGAAGTGCGACCCATCGGGTGTTGCAATTGCATGATCTCCAAATTCTCGGGAAGAAGTTGATGGAACATCTCATCCTCCCGGCGCACAAGGAAAGTTTCCGGGATTCCCAAGCGTTTCAAGCGAGTGAAATGCGCTAGGCTGCCGAACAAAGACGACGTAGAGAAGGAAGCATCATCGCTGCATGCGACAGCAAGCTCGACCAGAGTGTCTGCATGATGGTTCATCAAATGGCCAATGTCATGGGGTATTATGCCGCAAGGATAGTCGTGGCTCGAGTCCCAAGAGATGTTAATTTCGAAAATGAAACTTTGTAGTGATTCCACAGATCTAAAGATATCTGGTAATACGCCTAGTCCCTTATCGTCGCAGTCGAGGAGGCGAAGATGGGTGATTGGGGACGTTCGGATCTTGTCTCTGGGGAAGAAGCGATTTTGGTTCGGCTTCATGAGATCTACACTGTTAATCTCCAGATTGCGCAGAGAATTGAGCCAGAAGTAGCGAGAGATGTGTTCGATTGTAGACACCATCTTTGCCGGGTCTGTCTCATTACTAGAGCAACGGAACCGCTCGAAGGAAAGACGCAGACTCTCGATTGTGTGTCTGGACAAATCTAGCTTGTGCGGCGGAGGGCTTAATTCAAGCGAACGCAAACACGGTACTTTCTCGATCAGGGCACTCTGGTTTTCGAAATCTTCATACCATGAATGGTGTAAGACGACTATAGATAGCAATTTGACTTTGTTTTGAAGCCCACTGTTAGTCTCCAAAAGCTTGATCAAATCATTGAATATGCGGACGTTGCCTTGATCGAACAGTGTGCTCGTTGGATCACAGCTTTTGGACCTTGGTTTGATACAAAGTTCGATATCGTGATATAGCACAGGCTGAGCTGCTGTCCAGAATCTTCGGCAAACCAGCGATATTTTGAGTCGATTTTGTTGGCCAGGAACGTGCAAGAAGATCTTTTCGAGGATCTCGTTAGGGAGAGAGTCAATCTTAAGATTCGATGTCCTCCCATTGCTGGACATGATCGGTTTCCAAGCCGTGGCTTGAGTCAGTTCATTCAACCAGAAAGGTCATAAGCGGTCTCAAATGAAGCGTGCAAGGTAATATTCCAGAAGGAGATTGCAGAAATCCAAATTATCTCGAAGAAGTCCAAGGTGATAGCTGAACTTATCACGCATTAAGGTTATGACTAATGTATGTGTGAGATGTGGCTCAAGGAGGCGGTGCATGAGTCAACCCGAAGATCGCTAAATTGGTCACTTATTGGCCTGATCCTTCGTGGAAGCCTGGATTCCTACTGCGGCATTGCACCAAGCAAACCTCTCGGGAGAGTATCGTTGCTTCATCGCAATTGACACCGTTGATAGGTTGACAACTAGACATCGTGCATCTTCCAGCCGAAGACTTTGCGGGCCTGCAGATGTGTTCAGTCCTTACAAAAAAAGCCTTCTCAGTTGAAGCCTACAGCTTTATTCCTCTACTGTTGTGTCTTAGCCATTGAAATCGCCGAATCCCGTCCTTGTGAATTGGAATGCAATAGCTCGACATCACTCGTGGTTGTCTAGCGTGCTGGGAGAGCCGTTTCCGCTAATTCCACCAAGCGCAAAGTCATGCAAGCTCAAGCTTTGGCCTATTCAGTCCATTCATTCGCCCTTTTGGGTTGTCTTTGCCTTCTACTATCTTGCGAACAGCGGTGGATATGAAGGAGAGGAGCGGTAAGAAAACTTGTAGGGCCGGGTAAAATTGACTGACCTATTAGATTAGCACGACACTTCAGGTATCCGATGCTCGCAGAGACTCACCTGAGACCCGAGGATGATTGTTTGACAGTCGAGTGACAGGTGAACTACATGGTCCCGCATATTCCGAGACGGTACACCACCTTAGAAGATGCAGTCATGCCAATAGTAATGAAGTCGAGCCGTTCTATTGTTGACTACCGATCCGCGAAGAATGAATCCAAGGGTGGTCAAAACACCCATTGGCTGCAATCACATCCGTTCTTCTACAGATTGTTTCTTGCGAGCTTTGGCTGAAGGACAAAGCGTGTAAGCACCTCAGCTGATGTACAGCCAGTATTTCCTTCAACTTGGGCAACCGGACCGGATATCATGCCCACGAGTCAGGCTAGTCACATGATGATGTCATCACGAGTCGAAGATACCCTAGTAACCCTATCCGCCGTTAGCCCGAACTTCAGTGGCGACTTTGCCGAGATGATGTAGCATACCTTATTTCTGCATCGTGCAGAAGTCTTTGGTCAAAGATATCCGTATCAATCTAGTCAAAGGATTACGGCGAAGAACAGGGTGCCCCGGAACATGGGAGAGAGGTAGTACGAGTCGCCGACGATGAGTATCAGCTACCTTCGTGCCCGAGCCGACGAGCGAGGGGATCTTGTGCGGCAGAACCTGAAAGAGGACTTAGCACCTTCACTTCCAATTATTCCTACCTTCCCAACATTAGAACAAGCAGTGACAGCAAAGAATCTCTTACGATCGCTCCCTCTGCCTTTAGAGCTCATCGAATCGATTATGGATTTCGCAGAGTATTGGCCTAGCGTTACCTCCCGTATGAAGGACTCTGTCGCCGTCATGAGCGATCCAATAGCGAAAAAGACAGACTTTTACTCCATCATGTTCACCTATCATCACTGGGTCAAGGAATACTTGCGGAGTCGAGAGCTTTTCCAATCAGAACCCGTGGCATTTAGGCACGGACCGAAAGCAACTGCTTCGTGGAAAATGAGGGCTGGCAGTCATGCTACCCATTCTCTGGACCAGATAGGCAATGCGCAAAAAGTTGCTTTGCCCGCTCGCGGCAATAGGCCATGTCGAAAAGTTGTGTTCGATATCGTCAGTCGCGAAGATTGCAAATATGTCGAAGAAAAGTCAACTTGGTTTGAAGCTACGCTTGAAAAGCCAGAGTGCGAGTATACGGTAGATCCGCTGAGCTTGTCGTGTGATAGAGCTTTGAACGCTGTCCGGGAGCAATCAAAGCCGCGTGCAAAGGTCTTTGATTCGATGCAGTCTTTATGGAAGGCTCCTATATCTGTCGCCAAAGGGTTCGTGCCCAAGAGAAAAGTTGACCCAACCCGAAGAGGCACAGAGACTTCTCCCATCATATTAACATACAATAAGACAGACACCAAGCGGAACCACCATCACTGTCTGGCTTGGAAATACGACGATCTTAGCGGTAGCGACGGGGAAAGCCTTTCCGATGGTGCCAAATTTGTACGCTCTATGGAGATCGGCGATCGTATCATCTTGTATGCAAGAGCTGAGAATCATTTTAATGATACTCGTCGATTTTACTTATGGATGAATTATGTCGCCAGCGCGAGTGTACGAATTTACTGGGCTGTGTAGCGCAGGGAAGGCATTCAGGGTCCGTACTTATCAGAAGCGCCTCTGATGCAAATCCCGGCTCCAGGAGCAGATGTCAAATGTAGAACCTCGATCTCACACGGAAACATCTAGAGCGTGCATTTAGTCTTCTCGCAGGTCCCTCAGCATGCCTGTGTCAACACGTGCTAGATTGGACACACTCAAGCGGATTCAGAATATTTACTCTAGTATTACTCTGGAGAGTAACCTAACGAGCCTAACATCACCTTCCCGAGAGTACACCACTCGCCATGTCACACAAAATCCATTTATCAAGCCCCATACAGTACCGCCATGACTGGTCCATCTATCTACAAGAGCTGACCAGCCCGGCAAACCACCTCGTGCTCTCCTCAAATACCTCTTCTGGAATGCTTTCCACGATGGACCGCCACTTCAAACCCGCGCATCTCACCTTTGCATCCTCCTTCCAACAACGTGCACAACATACATCGAACCGTGAAGGCCCGTATCTCAGGAATTGAATCGCATTATTCAGACACTCATCCTCTTTTCACAGACTGCCACTCAGTAGTCTCGGACGCAGCCGCGGCATCAAGAGGATGATCTAATATTCGAATATGAAAAGTATATTAATTACCTCCATAGTGCAGTCCCCATAAGTCAGAGCTCTCCTTCAGGCCTCCGGTCCTTATATCCATTGACCCCCTCAAACAGAGTCGTCGGCTTGGCAAAAGTGTGTTTACAGCGATGCGTCCAGTACAGCTCCTGTACACTCGATCAGCCACAATTCAAACATCGACGATCAATCACGAAGAGAAACCAATGACCTACCAGTGCGAACATTTCGTAGTTCCTTGCATTCGTCAGTGCGCCCCAAGGGCCGCCTGCGTCTCGGATTATATATGCTTCTTCGGGCGCGGACAGATATTCCACTTTTCCGGTTTCCTCGTTCCGCAGTTTGTGATCCGAAATGGGAGATGGGATGCTGACGCGCGTGTTCAGCTCGCTGTTCAGTCCAAGGGGGCTTACCTGCGAAGAATTGAGGACGTACCTAGCCGGCTTGACCCAGTCTAAATGCCTATATCTCAGTTAGCCTCTCTCATCCCTTACCCTCATCTATCTTCTCTTCTTTCTCTTTTCCTCCACTAAGAGGAAAAAAGGAAAGAAAAATCTCCTCAACTCACAGAAATTCATGCAAAACCGTACCCCCCGGCCCCCTCATCCTCTGACTCACAATTGTGCCCACATCCCCACAGCTCCTCTCCACCACCTCCCCGTCCTTCCCCCATACGCGTTCCAAAAGCCCTTGCACACGGTCAATGTCTTCTCTCTCCTCGGCCCCGTGTTCATATGCGCAAGAAACTCGCTGCCGTCCCCCCACACGCTCGCATTGCTACACAGGTGCTTCGAGTCGTCGACGTCGACTTTAATATCTGCGAGGCGCGGATCGCCGGACACAAGGTTACGGGGCGTGCCGAGGATGTTTTGGAAAACGCGTTTTGCGAGGGCGTAGGAGGAGGCGGGGAAATAATTTAGGGCGATGCGGCGGCGGGTGGATTCGGAGATTGCGGGTGAGGTGGAGGCGAGGTGGGCGAGGTGGAGGGCGATGGGGAAGGCTTTGGTGAGCGTGCGGCGTTGGTAGGGATTGGACGTGGAGATGATGTAGATTTGGGGGCCGGGGAGGGAGAGGGGGAGGGGGAAGGGGAGGGTACGAGGGGAGAAGCGGTTGTTGGATTGGGGATGGCGAGGAGGGCGAGGGCGAGGGGGATGAGATGCATCGTTGTTTGGGAGAACTGGGGGTCAAGCTGACTCTGCTGGGCGGAGATGTGGGATCATGATTAAGCCACAAGGAGAAGAAATGGGAAAGGGGAAAAGGCAAATATGGACTTATCCCAACATCGAACTATGGAGATTTCATCTCTACAATACGGTATACGGACGGCACGTTACAAAGACACCATATATAGCCCTCGGCAATCGGGATGCGCTTCTGTGGCTACTATGCGATCCGCGAATCTGGGATCTTTCCTCCACCCGCCAAATACGAAGATGTTTCCGCTTGGAAGATCCCGCGTACTAATCGTGCTGCACTAATCGCGGAGCTCTTACACGATTAGGTACTCGGCACGCTTATTCCTGAAGTCATCGCCTCTTGGTCTTCGTCATGCAGCTTGCTGGAGTTCCTGGGACACGAAGGCCCCAGCTCAGCGGCTCAAGCCAGACGCATCTCTTCCCGCATTCTCGAGTCTGAAGATTTGGTACGTCTCGTCTAGCACAGGAACGTCTCTGCATACTAATCCGTAAATGCATTCTCTTTTCTTCCTAAGGTATCATTCTTCCTATCTCATCTCATCTAATCTCACCTATCCTTTCCTCTTCTTCCACGAGATTTCTTTGGTAAATTCCTGGAATCATGCACCCTCCACCTCACTTCGCCCTCTACTTCTTAGCCTCCATATTCCTTATTACGACGCCTCTTGCTGGCACCACTCCGACAAATTACACCATCATCCCCACCGCCTTCGACGCGGAGCCGTTCACCAACGCGCCTCCGTCGATTCCGCCGGCATGCACGATCCAGACGCAGGTTTGTCTTCCCTCGGCGGGTCAGGAGTATGATTCACATATGTGGTTCCGTCTACCTGGGGTAATGTGAGTTCTCTCTTTTCAATCTGTTTTTTCTTCATTCTTCTTCTTCTTTCTCATCTATTCTCCCTCCCCCATTCTTCCCCCTCAGCTATTCCATTTTAGCACATCCAACCCCCCGTCTCTCCCACTATCATCTATCAACCCCCTTGTCTCTCCCACTATCATCCATCCTCCGTCCCACTCCCTCACCTCCCTATCCAACCGCCCCCACGCCCCTTCAACCTAACTCACCCAACTTACACCCCACCGCCCCAAAAAGCAACAAAACCGCCTGCGCAATCTCCTACACCACCTCCACCGCCACCAGGGAATGGCCTCCCATAACCCAGATCCGCAACCCCAAACCCGGCGCCGCGGGCTCCGGTATCCCCTGCGGCGTAGGCGCGGTCATGGAGTTTGAAAGCCCGTTCGGCAGTGTTGAGTTGGTGTATAAGACGCTGTTTGGGAGAGGTGGGAGCGGAGGCGTTCCGGGGGATCCGTGGATTTCGTGAGTTTTTTTCTTTTGTTTTCGTCTTGTCAGGGAAGTTGTTTTTTTGGCGGGGAGGAAAAGGAAGAGAGAGGAGGAAGGCAGGGGAGGTTACGTTCCAGTTGGACGGATCTTCTGTTATAGCGGCTTTTGTTATTGCAGAGCTGGGATGAGATAAGCTAACCTCTCAACAGCATCAATTCAGGAAAAACGATGCTCGAAGCCTGGAACGCGGAGCAGTGCACGTCTGGGGAATACGGCAATGCAGATGGGAGCCTGTGTCATTACTGGTGGTGAGTTTTTTCCCTTTTCCCTTTTCCCCTTTCCCCCTTCCCATCTCATCATGAATTCGTATGTATTTGGAGCTGACTGGATTGGGGGGATTGGATAGGTGCCATATGGGCTGTGCTGCTGAGGTGACTGCTTGAATTTATCGCGCATCTCTTTTTTTGGGGGGGGAGCGGGGGGGTGCTAGATTAGATGGTTTGGATATTTAGTAGGGTCCTATTTCAAGAGCTGGGCAGTCATGCTCGTGTTATTCTGTTGCTCAGAGTGATTCCAGCTCTCGATTTAACAGTGTTGCAGGAAGATGGTTTTGGGCATGGAATAGGGTAGGTACTTTGATGGAATGATGCTGTTGACATTATGCGATTGGCAGATGTATCAGAGGCCTCCCGATTGTAAAGTATTTAGGCTCGAAAGATATATGCGTTTCCTAGCTACATCTCCTAATCCGTCCTCTTGGTACGAATTGGACCTCGAGACAGACGACACAGGCTGGGACTTGGAAAAACGTGCACTTCCGAAGACGAAGCGCTTCGAGAGAATAATAATGTTGATCTGTAAAAGCTACAATACACAGCCAAGTAAATGCTGCCATGATATCAAGTTGAGCATTCTTTTGCTTATGCCGGTGATGGTGCAGTTCCAGTAAGAGACAGCTTTGGGGAGCATATCTTTTATACTTTTCCTCCTGATCTTATTGATTACACATTCGTGTGATGCAATCCTCTCCGAAAAACTGTACAGGTTACATCAAAGCCTAATCTCTCAATCCTTCAGTCCTCAAAGACAGCACTCAACAAACACATCCAGAAAAGAAAAGCCCCCCTAAACAGCAACCCCCCGCAAACTCCGCGACGGCATCTCCACCTCCGTCCTCGCCCTTCCCCGCCTGCACCCACACTTTCCCCACGCACCCCGCGCGTCGCATCCATCCACGCGCGTCGCCCAAGACACCTCCCCCTTCCCCCCTCCCACCACCAGCAACCGCCACCTCCCAGGGAGGGAATCCTAGATTTGGCAATTTCGCACCTACCCCACCGGCGCGTCGATAACCCCGACCTAGACGCCCGCTTGCCCTTCCCGTCAGCGCTATCAGCTCCCGGACCCCCCCTGAACTTCTGGCGTTTTTGGCGTACGGGCCGTCGTTTGGGGAGAGGAACAGGGGAAGAGGGACATTTGCAGTATGTGACCGCTGATCAAGCGGCGGAGGTCTTTGAGGGGGAAGTGCCGATGCGTTATTGAATGACTGGGGGAAAGTGTGGTTTAGGTGGCGATGGGTTTTATTTTGGGGGCATTACCACTGGTGGGGCGTTTTGAGGATGGTAATTGATGGTAGAATTCAAGTGACAGATATGGAATGATCGCCTTCGATTGTGAGAAGAGGAGCAGGCCGGTGGGTATGTGTATTGCGTTGATAATTATGGGAAAGGCAATATTGAGCGTTGAGGATATGACGATAGGTATTTGTAGGACTAGATCGATACAGGATAGATTGGTGCTGAGAGAGAAGTGTGAACACGACCTGTATGAAGATTGGAAAGTATTAACGACGAAGAAATGTGGGAAAAAAGTATATATCGCAAGACAATTTCGAAATGCGACCGAACTGAAGACCTCGATGCAATCTCCACCATCCCAAACTACGTTGAGAATAAGCTGCCCTTTCCACTCTTCTCTCTAGATGATCCCCGAGTTTCAGTCACGGATTCGAAGTTTCGAGACAATGGAATCTCCGCGAGGTCGAGAATAAAATTAGTAATGAACCCACCGGCATCCATCGCCGTAGTCCTTTCTATCCATAGGTAAGGTATAAGTATGTACACGAAGGAGAAAAATTGCCTCCAGGAGCCGTAGCTCAAACGCCGCGCAATGCACGCTAAGAAGCAGAAACATGGATCCAAGTCCTCCTAGGCATAAGACAATTGGACGAAAATGGGAATCAGCTGTTATGGATGAAAGACATGAAGGAAAGTGCTAGGTATTCCATCAGCGGCGAAGGGAAGATAATGGCGAATCATGGATTCAGTGAGCCCAGGAATTTCTTGCCGAGGAACATGACGCTCTTTTTGCGGTTACTGCATGCTGTTAGCGATCTTTTCTAGATATCTATGCGGAGGTTGATTTTACCCCTCATCTGGCTCTTCGCCGTTGGTTTCCCTTTCCTTTTCTTTCTTCCCTGGACTATCGCCCGTGAATCTTCTCGTGAAAGTATCCCGACGCCGGAAGCGAGGTGGTGAAGTGGTTTCTTTCGCCTCATCCTCTACTTCACGAATAGACGGTGGTCTTGAAGGATCCCCACTCGCCATCCAAGAACCCTCCATACTCGACGCATACGAATCGCTTCTCTGCAGCTGGCTAACGGTGGAAGTAGAAGATGTCCGAGGCGACCCTCGGCTCTGGAAACGCACGCTAGACGCACTGGAATTGACATTCAGGAGACTGGAAGCGTTCGGTAAGACAGTAGAGGCATTCGCATGCTCTCGGAGTCGAGTGAGCTGATTCTTGTTGGGGCGATGCTTGGAGAATTTATTGCCGATGATGGCACCTGTGTGAGAGATGAGTGCTCGGATGACATCCTTCTTCAGTCGGAGGGCGAGGTCAAGGTTCGACCAGGTCTTGTTCCTGTACTCCAGAACCGGCATGCGGAAGACGAAGTTGTGGACATCCTCGATGTTACGCTCGCTTCGCCCCTTGTAGCTGAGGCATAGCACGACACTGGGTACCTTGACGTACGCCAATGTCATGTAGTTGGATGCCCTGGACATCATCATAGTCAAGTCATCAGAAGGCTTTTCTTTTTCTGCTTTATGTGACTGGCTTGAGCTTCGGTGCAAGGTGAATCTTTTGTTCTTGTCGGTGCTTCCGTTCATGGTAGAAAGGTTAGATGACGAGGCATCGTGCGATGTGCGGGCAAGCGCCGATACACTCTCGCGAGATGACTTTCGGGAGACTGAAGGTCTGGTTGCCGATTGTGACCGATTCGTGTGCTGAAACAATCGAAAATGATGGGTATCCCCTTTGCTATGGACCACGCCTTGTTTGGACTTGCTGGATTTGGATAAGCTATGAGTACTACCAGGTGCAAAGCCGTCTGTTGGTCTCAAACGCATTTCCAGTGAGCCTGACCTTCCATTATGCTCGTCACTTGAGCCGGTTGTGTTGAGCTCTTCTGTAATGCTATGTTGAGTCTCGACGTCGGAATCCTCATCCTCATCTTGTACGGTACCCATATTCTTGACTAGGAAAGGCGAGAATGATCCATCCTTCTCTTTACCAGAGCCAACACCAGGGAAAATGTACTCGAAGAGCTTTTTACCAATCTCTCTTTCTAATTGAACCCGAAGTGGGAACAAGTTGACCTCGAACTGATCCAGCACTGGGATGCCAGCGATAGCTTCGAGCATATGCCAATGGACTTGGAGCATCTTCAGATCCTGGTCGTCACCCAGAGGTTTCCCATTTTCCGTGTACGGCGCCAGCATTTCCGGATATAAAGCATTCGGTAGTAAATTGAGTCCGTGAACACGCTGAATCTCCATTGCATTGTGATTCGAGCCATCAGTGTTGTCGGTTC
Organism: Physcia stellaris; assembly: GCA_018902385.1. Taxonomy (NCBI): domain Eukaryota; kingdom Fungi; phylum Ascomycota; class Lecanoromycetes; order Caliciales; family Physciaceae; genus Physcia; species Physcia stellaris. Next base: position 126,111 of record JABSSW010000072.1, read on the forward strand.
TGTCGTACAATGCACCCTGTAGCTGAATCTCCATCAGTGGCTCATTTCGATCTCTCATAAGGTGCCACACTATGTCGGATGCGGTGAGGTACCAGCGCAATAAGCCCGTAGTCTGTGAAGTTTGAGCTCGATCTTCATTCTTGCGCTGCGAGGTGGTGATTGCTTTCATCATGAAGAAGAGCTCGTCTTCGCAATTTGCGAGATCCTGTTCGACTGATAGGCGGTCTTGCCAGCCTTGACGGTCAAGGAATTTTGCATGAATTGCAAAGTAGGACTTGATCTCCTCCAGCTGTCTGATACGCTCTTGCAGTCGTATCACCATCTCAGGAGCACCTCTTAAGTCGCTAAAGTCAGAAGCCAGCATAATCTTTTCGAGCCTCTCACTTCGGACTTTCTCAAGCGGCTCGCTGTACAATAACAGGTCCAAGACGATGACATACATCGTATAGTATTGGGCCGAGTCGCAGACGGCTCGAATGTGAGGAAAGTCGACCCACAAGTGATCAATACGACTTTCTGGGTTCTTTGGCGAATGACTCATCCCCGATTTGCCACTGCTGACCTCGTCGTTGTACTTCAGGCGTAAGGTGTTGTATTTGTCATATCGTAGGCTTGCGGACGTCTTCTGCACGACTCTGGAGAACCCAAAGGGGTCCAAGTTGAAATCGAAATTGACCTCGAAGGGCACCCACGGGGGCCACGCAGAGCCTTTGGGGGCCCCATATCGATTTCCCGAATGGAGGTTCAGAAATTGCATGAGAGATTTCTGGGTGGAGACGAAGAACTGCACGCTATCCATATCCACAGAAAAGCGACGTTGTACCAGACCACTCACATCGTCAGCCATGCGATCCTTATCCATGACTTGTATGACTTTCAACTGCATGCCTTTAGCTGTGACCAGTAGAACCGACTTGGAATTTTTGTCGCTCTGTAATTGAATTTGTGGCGCAATCAGCTTCACATGGTAGCTATTTAAAGGGGTAAATTCAGTAGAGATGTCTTTGCCGATGTTTTCCGTATTTGATCTTTGCGGTGTGGCATAATTTGACATGTCCGGGTCGTCGGCGTCGACAAACCGCTTACTGTCTTTCAGGAGCTCCTGTATCCGGTCTTCAACAGTAGATACCTCATTTGAGTCCACTATAGGTGCCACAGGCGAGTGCTCGGATGTAGGCGTCGTTGCACCGGAGCCAGATTCATTGGAGTGGCGGGACTTGCTTTTGTTTTGCTCCTCGACAATATCAAGGATGAACTTGACAGCTCTTCGAGTCATGTAATAGATAAAACCCCGACGCTGGCTGACTTGGTGAACATACCTCAAGATGATATTCCTGAGCGAGTTATTCCATTTGATCTGGGAATTATGAATGATGAATCGGTTATTGAATTGGTTGTTGGAGCTGGTCATAGGCGATACTTCGATACCTCTTGTCTCAGGGTCATCGTGATCATCATCGTGATCGCTAAGATCTGCATCATTCTCCACGGAATCCCCAGTGGCATCCCAAGCGGTGTTCTGCTTGATTCGATTTTCTATTCGTCTCAGCATCCCTTGTAGGAATCTCTTTTTCCCTTCGAGTATCTGCCCTTGCTCGAGAAGCATTTCGTACCTCTCTTTGAGGCTACCGTCTCTGTTACCATCTCGTACAACACGAAGCTCTTGCTCGCCAAGAGTTCTCTCGTGCACTCCCAACTGCTCTTTGATGCGATTGATACGCTCTTTGATCAGTAGACACTGTACCCTCCTTGGGTCGTTGTCTTGTGACATAACACACTCATGTGTGGGCTCATTGCCGAAAGGACTCTTCCTTTCGGTATCTCCAGATATCGAATCTCCATGGTCTGTCTGGCGAAAATATGTAAATCGTGGTGCAAAAGCCAGTGGCATAATTTTAGTTTCTGGATTCGACTGTGCAGGCAGAATCCAATCGAGTTCAACAAAATCGTCCATGTCAACCCAGCTAAAATCGTTGTCGGGAATAGTAAAACGTGACATATCAGCAGAAAAGCCAGGCTGCTGGTAGCTAGCCAGTTCCGCGTGTGTGGCTCGTTCCACCTCTTCAGAGGACGTCCCAGTAATGCTTGCAGACACTGCACGCAGATCCGCTGTGATGAAATCTAATTGTGCTTGGTTGATACGCATGCCGCTTGTTCGAATTTGTTTCCCGGGTGTTTTACCCTGTGCTGCAAATTCCTCACGTCGCTGATGTAAGTCAAGCATGAAGCTGTCTAGACGGAGCTTTAAGCCTGTCGCTGACACAGTATCTTCCATGTAGTCCTCTGCATCCTTGTGTATATACATGTGAGTGATGAACAGAGGCGAAAGAAGTAACTTGTATTTGAATGTGGCTAGATGTCTGCCGAACTTTTTGCTTGACTTTTCGACTCCAGGGAAAAGCCTTCCTTGCCTGATTGGAAGCGACATAATCCCCGAAAACATGGACCACCAGTCAAAGAAATGCGTGAAGAACCTTGGAGTCATATGAACTGTATTATAATTAGTAGACGGAGTGATGTTGCTGACGGTCCAGTCGCGATCCAGAGGAGCTGTGATAGCAAGTGACAGATGTATATGATTGCTGCGGAAGCTATCAAAAGCGTCATACACCTAAACGTACAAGTCAAATACTGTACCGTGACTGGAGGCAGGGAAAGAGCTTACCTGGCCTGGAGGAGCCTTTGCGCGATCCGGCGTCGTCATGACCACATCGTAGTGAGGCTTGAATCTAAAAGACCGGCCACCTCCTGGAACATTACGCTCTAGCACTAAGCCTGCAAGCCAACGGACATTCCCAGAAAGTTTCATTATAACCTTCTTGAACTTTGAGCCATCCTTGTTACTGCTCCTGCTAGACATACTGTCCGTATCACGACCCATGCCCGAGCTTGTCTCGCGAGCTTGATGGCTATAGTCGGGAATTGCGAGGACATACTCTCCGCTGGTAACACTCATGAATTTTTTCGGGTCGTCATCGGCATGAATGCCCCAATGGACATTATTGCGCCAGCACATAACGAAGCCCGCGCCATGGCCGGTAACTACATATGGGTCCCGGGTACCTTCGTATCAGTCAGCAGGAGCATTAATTAGGAGACAACTTATCTGGACCTTTCAGTTTTAGATTAACATCACCGTCGCCCCTCCATGACACGTTCACTCTTGAATGCACGCTCAAGCGAAGCTTGTCCCAAAATCCAACACGGTCCGATGGATCTACCTGAGGTTTGGAGAAGCCTTCAATTACCATCATCATATCTTGAATTGCAGGCTGGTAAGAAGTTCCCCAGGTGATACTAGTGGGTGCGCTCGTGTTGATGGCAATCTGTACGTCAGAGTATGTCTTCACTGGGGAAACCGTCCGTCGAACGTTAATAGCGAAGCCCTCCTTGACTTCGGCGTCTCCAAGCTTATTGGGTGGAACTACTTCGACTTGAACCTCTTTTGTTGATATGTCGCCTCTGTACTCTTCGGCGATGACAAAATCAGTCTTTAGCGACCAGCTGGGTAGACGCGGCGACTGGCCAGGCCTGATGGCAGGAACATGGATCAGAGGCAGCGGGTAGTCACGCAAGGTCATACGAGCCTCGCCCATGTCTATCTGAACACTAAGAGGGATGATCAGAGTATACTCCATGTCGAATGGCATCCCCTTCCCGACCCTATGCAAGAATTGAGGGTACTCCTGGAGGGCAAAGGAAGGCTTGTCGATGACGACGTGGAGGTCACTGATCATTGTCGACATGAGGCCAGGCCGGTCGTTCATTGCAAGAATGTTCTCGTCCCCCTCTTCAGTGTCTGCATCCTGATGTCCCCAAAACATCCCTCGAATCGCTCTTATTCCGGCGTTCTGCAACCCATATGTTCTGTCAATACGTTTCTTCCAACTTTGGGCATTGTGAAGTTGCAACCGTCGCCAGGCTTCTTTGTTTGGGACCTTGGCGGGTCCCTTCATGCCGCACTCTCCATCGGGATCATACCGCATCTTTCCCAGTCCAGCATCGGCCTGGGAGGGAGACCGTCCACGGGGAGCTGCCTCGCTACTACTGCTACGACGCTTGGTGTCTTCTTTGTTTGGGCGGTAACTTCGACCACGTCGAGGACGATGGGCTGAGTGTGAACGATCACGGGGACGAGACGTCTCTCGACGGTGCTTAGAGTTCTCCACATTTCTGACCTTGGCGTTGTATGCCTCTTCTCTTGCCATCCTTTGTTTCTGTTCTATCAACCCTGTGCGATAGATGCATCCAAGCTTCCATTCAAAGGCACCATCCTCGATATCGAACAAGAATGCCTTGCTACGGATAGAGACTCGAGGCACTTTCTTGGGCTCCTGGGGTCGTTTTTTCAATATATAGTCATTACTCCCAGTTTTGAAGCGATGATTCATCTGTTCCGTTGCCTTCATCACATTTGCAAAATTATCAAACACATTATGGAGGATCAGCTGATGTGGGACATTAAGTCTGATAAAGTCGGCAGATACGTCAACAGATTTCTCATCGATCAGTGTCTTACCATGCCGTCGTCGGATCTCACGCAGATCGGTACGTAAGTTCTTGATACTGGCGATTCGGGCCCAGGTCTGGCTTATTTTTGGAGTCGCGACATATATACGCAGGAGGCGGCATTTTGTGAAGGGTACTGCCCATCTGTGCTGACCGGCTTCCACCCCAAACACTTGGAGCATCATAGGTGGATCTGAAGGTAGCATGGCTTTGATTTGGAGGAATTCGGCTTTCAGATCAGTCGTTGTGACTTCTGAGGAAGCTACTGGCTTGCTTGCAAGATTCTCGGCATGCTGATAAGGAGTTGCAGTTGGCTGTTGCGTATGGGGTTCACGCGCCGCCACCTTGCGAAGGGCCGTCGCTGCTATCATAATGGCGTAGTACCGATACAGCGAGTATTGAACATATAAAGCCTTAAGGTAAGAGTTGATGTGGAAGACTTGACCTCGATTGTCGCTGGATGTCGTAAATGCAACCTCAAATCTTGGCATGGACAAGAAAGGCTCGACTTCCAGCGTATCGGGTCCTTCAACGACGATGGCTTCAAGGCCCTTCAAATGGACAGCAAGACGTCTTCCATCGGTCGTTGCTATCGTCGCCTTAGCGATTCCTAAAGGTGGCGTCACTTGTATTGAAGGCTCCTCGGGAGAAGTTGATTTGCTTGGCCTACGCCGCCTCGAGGGCGGTCTTTCCAAGTCTTCTGCTTTCCGAGAGCGGTACTCGGCAGTCCATGACTCGAGTTGTAGAGCTACGCCACGAGTAGCGTTAGAGATCTCAGGATCTGTGCCGGCTACTTCAATCCCAAAGTTTGAGCCTTGAAGGTGGCAATGTGCAAGCCAAGGCGGTAAAGATCTCAGAACATTCGGTTTCCGCCTCGACATGTCGGAGGCCGTACTGGAGGGACCACTCTGCTTGGTGAGCTGCTGGAATATTTGTCGAAGGCCATCGCGAAGTTCAGGGCGGACAATGTGAACTGAAAACGTCTGGAAATTGCCGGTCGCTGAGAGTGAGACCTCCGGTGATGCACTGACTTGGATTTTGGTTTCTATAGTATCAGCAATCAGAAGATCGTGCCGCTCACCAGCTGCTGTCTGATAGTAGAGCTGGTTCGACATTATCCTTAGATTAGACACCAATGCGTAGTGAAGCTCGCCAGCTGCAGAATGTGATGATTCCAAGTCAAAGGAAATAGAAGATACTGTGGAAATGAGAAGATCGTATTCATCAGTACCTCTGAGGGAAGAGTCTGCTGGGGGCAACGCGACTCTGATCACTGGTTCGTGAACAGAAAATTTGATGTTCGCCTTTGGCAACAGTCGACGTATCAGATGATGGCCCTGACTAGCAATTGGAGATGGGCCGGAAACAGAGGTCTTCCGGGTTCCGAAAAGTGCCAGGAGAAGAGGCATATGTTTGGGGTCAACATCGATAGATGGTGATGTTACAACGAGATTCGCAAAAAGCATATTAGCATTGCGCTCTGCAGCATTTCGGTCCTCAGAGACAGCCACCGTTTTAGATGGCAAAGTTGTTTTGATCGTCGTGGTTGCCATTGGGACGTAGAGTATGCGCTCAGGCTTCCGGTCGCCATCGTCTAAGCTGAATGCTATCGAAATAGCAGCAATCAAGGCTTGGTGAGCAACATCCTTAGCCGAGAAATACATCCGATGGGCAGGACTTTTTGGGTCGAGGCGATGCATGTCAATCCCAATCTCATTCATCGCAACATTAAGATACAGCGGAGCGCCAGATCGTCGAAGGGAGCGAATGTCTTTTGAAAGGCCCACGAAGCTAATGGCCATCTGTATCTCTTGTATACCTCGAAGGATTGAGCTGATAAATTCTTTAGAGTCGGAAACGGTTTGCACTATATTTGCTTCTCTGCTACCCGGTTTGTCTAATTCCTCAATTAAATCCGATATGGAGATATCCTCGTTCTGTGTACCTGGACCCGATTCATCCTTGGGGCTCCAGCATTCCTGGATGTAACGATGGCAATGTACTAAGTCGTCGTAAGGTATGTGCACACGTCCAAGTTTGAGGGAGACCGAAGCGTCTCGTAAACCCGCTCGATCGTTGTAAAGGAGGCCATGGATATTCAGGGCAAACATGTCAATAACTTCGAGCGATTCTCTTCCCACTGGTGTAAATAGCACACCTTTGACAGTGAATCGCCATTCTGCAGGCCTTTGGTCTTCCTGGGTCACTTGCTTATGTCTGAAAAGCCGACCTCTATCGACAGTTTTGCGCCTAGTGTCTACCGCCATTTGAAGGGCGCCAACCTCGAAAGTGCCCACGTCGACAACCACCAAAGATGAGTCCGTGGCGACGACATCGACCATACTCAGCCAGTATATTTTCTCATGCAGTTTCTTGATCTCTTCCTTGACCTGCGTGAGCCGTTTCCAAGTCCTGCTTCTAGAGGCCGGTCCCTTGGGGTCTTGAGATGTGGACGTAGGCGTAGGTAGTGCATGCGCAGTGCCATTAAGCTTGTTTCCCTTGTCTTCCGGCGTTGTCCCTTGATGAGCGCTCTTCTGATTCCTTCGCGCTGCCAATACTTGAGCATCGATTGTGATCTTTAACTCGGTGAAGCGGAGACTGAGCCATGTTGGTTGCGCAAAAGTAGGCCTGTGCAAAGAGAGCCCGAAGCCTCGTATATCCAAACGAATACCATCTCTTGAAGTATATGCGATGCGCCGGAGCGACTTGAAGCCAATGCGCTGGATTGAAATACCGGTTGCGATCCGCAGTATAGCGAAGGCGACAAAGGAGAGTAGATAGAAGAGAACCACGGCGCCCAGCAGGAAGCTAGGACTAAGGATACCCATGATGGTCGGCTAAGGGCCATGCAGATGATGGGGAGTGAGAAGCAACCGCGAAGCCCGCATTGTCGCTGGCATCTAGTTGCAGGGTTCGCAAGAGGAAAGTGACGGTGCGGTGATTGGCGTGGATTGATGCTGCCCTGACGCGCTCACATCGGTCAAGGCAATCACGCTTCAATCACGGATGAATTGACATTGTAGCTGTTGATGCAATCGCCAAGGATGGCTTTGATAACAAGCAAGATTGGCCGAATAAGCTGACGGAAGCGGCTCAGTTTCGGCCCGTTATCCGAAGCTCCGAGGGTCTTCCGAAGTAGGGCTGCCCTAGGGTTCCAGCATTCACTTTCGCTGATTTTCCCCAGATACATACTTACATGTATGTAGTAGATAGGAGCCGGACATATTACAGAAGTGGATACTATAAAACATTGCAGGTTCGTGGTCTAATTATCATTGCGTATCAGCCTTCATCCCCTTTCTCCCTATTTGCGATAATTTCATGAGTGGCCACTGCAGCCAACGTCGATGCTCCTCGGATATGCAACTTTTGATCTCGCTCATCGTCTTCTCGACCCACCCTTGCATCCACCGAAAATGCCGGACCCTCGCTAGCAGGACACACCAATGTGCCACTAGTACTAATGGAACAGCATGCAGCTCCGAAAGCCTCTCTACGAAACCTGCTTGGAGTCGGATTGCCCAGTGCCAAATGGGAGGTGAGTTGAAGTCACCTTCGGGTATCGCTACCATTTTCAGGTAGGAGGTTCGTAATGAGGTTACTGCGGCGGCGAAGTTCTCTTGGTCTTCTAACTCCGTGTCGCCGGGCATGGTTGAGCAAAAGACGAGTAGTTCTGATTATCAGGATCGTTAGCATGTCCTTACACGGGTAAGTGCCGGGTTGTAGGGTATCTCTCCTCTGTAGCTTCATAACGTGACTTGCCGCTCAACAAAAATACGCGGATAGAGCATATTTGGCCGGAAAGCACTTACCGGCGAAATAGGTAGACGTCTCTGGGTCCGTGAATTCCTGGGCAGATTTGAAATTTTCGGGACTCAAAGCGAGCATAGGGGCTAGAGCGCCTTTCGAGACCCACTGTCTGACAGATGGACCCACGGTTCGGATACCACGGAGTAGATTGATGGATTTGATCGTGCTTTGTAACGGTCTTCGGTCCCCTCCTGGGTGAGGCAGAACGTGGCTGGCAAAGCTGTACCACGTGGTAAGAATGGAGAATGCAAAAAGAGCATCTGCGGTCGATGCATTTGGATTTTTAATTTCTTTCTGAGCAATTCTAAGAGCTTCGTCCTCGTGATGACTCGCTTGCTCCCAATAGAAGTATTCTTGTACGGATTTAATGTGGGACATGTGGACTGCGGAAATAGCCAGGAGTGCGTGCATGAGGAATTGATGTGATAATGCTACTCGAGGTATTATGGTGCTCCACATTTCCTGCGACACCTCTCCATGTGGGATAGCTGGTCCGATGACTAGAAGTTCAGGATTAGGAAACTGTAACAGGGCAACAATTTGAAAGGAACATGTCATTTGATAAGAACTCTAGGGCGACCCACCTGTAGCGAAGTGATGGAAGAGCTCCAAATGGACCATGTTGAGGGTTGTTAAGGAATGAGCAGGAGCTAGGAGATGGCCACTGCGCGATCATCAGTCGTGATGTCTTGATCTTCCACACCCAAGGTGAGCAGTATTGAGAGGAATCCCCTAATGTCCCAGGGAGCATATCCATTGGCAACGCAGCGTTCCGCCTAAGTGACTTACCGATTCAGATTGGAACTAGACTGACTCCCGTTCTGCTGTGGGGATGAGATGCTACTTAATCCGGCGGCGGCATTGGTTTTAGTAGTGTTGACGCTCTGCCATACGATTGGCATCTGAGGAGTTGAAGTCACTGATGTTGGTAGCGATACACCAACAGAGACCGACGGGCTTCTCGACGAGGACTGAGTGGTGACGCAATCATTCGGAAATGTACAAGGCGTTGAACGCCTGGAGCAGCTGTTACATTTTGGCTTGTTCTCATCACACTAGTGGTTCACTCCTGAGTCAGCGCGTCGAGCAGGTACAGAGCGTTCGGTAGAAGTCGTCAACACTGCGCATGAGAATAAATAGCAGACAATGCTTGCAAACACACTTCGTACAAGGATAGAAGACGGAATATAAGTACCTTTACTTTGCGCGCCTTGCATTGCAAACAACCGTTCCTGGAGTTCTTATGCTCCCTGTTCCGCCGTTTGCGAGGTTCAAGCATTTGTCACTTACTTTGCGAGGTCAGATCCGATTTGACGATCTCAAGTCCGAGATCTGGATGATTCAAGATTCGATCTGCTGCTGCGCCACCTTGCCACGCCCAGAGTTTTAGCGTCTTGGGTGGGGATACACCCCGTGGGAAGAGGGGACCTGTCGCACCGTTGTAGTCGGCTAACGTTCTCGGGCTATGCTTCGGAAAGCTCACAGTATCCGAACCATTGTTGAGTGTAAACGACAATAATACTGCTGTTGAGCATGTGCGATCTTCGGCACTGATAGCTCGGGCAGGCACGTTGATTTCTTCAAGCTTGAGTTGGGCTTCTCAACCTTCAGTCAACATTCTCCAGCATGGGGTAAGTGTTTTCACGATATATATAAGTTCAGCTACATCTTCTTCTGTGGCTCCCTCATCAGGAAGCACCACAAAACATCGTCCTCTTTCTTTGACAGACACTCTCTATTAAGCCCAGACTCTTACCATCCCGGCTTCAACGCCAACATGTCATCAATTGATCCCGGAGTAATCCTTTACCATTACAATCATTCCCTCCGTGACTCCATCATCCTAGCCGGCCTCTTCACTTTCTCAGCACCCTAATTCCTAATTGAACTCCCTTACCACCGCGCCTGGTGAAGCGTTCCCCTTGTCAAAGGCGGCACCCTCAAGGTAGCCGCCTGCATGTCCCGCATCCTATCGCACAACCACACGCACTCTTCGCTGCGACCATCTACATGGTCTTCAGCCGCATCATACGAAAGTAACGTGTGAAGAAGCGGGGTTGCAGGGAATTGAGACTAGTAGTTGAGAAATGAGTGCAGATGTATTCTGAAAGAACGAGAGGATGAGAGAAACGCGATCGTGATCGCATCTCCGAGAGTTCCTTACTTATACCTTAAATGACTTGTTATACATTATATATCGTGGTTTGATGGACATACCATACGAGTATTATTGGTACATGATGTTTGACTTACCTTACCCATCATCTCCCCTCAAGTGAGTTTGGAAGGAAAAGTACTGTACTATTAATCAGGTGAGAATCCACACGTGACGCTGAAGCTCTGGTCTCTATATTCTACTTCGCAAAAGCTGACTTAGAAAGGAGGGACCAACCTACAGACCATCTTAACCATTAAAATTGTCAGCAGAGGACTTCATAAAGCAACCTCGGCGCTTAATCCCCCACAGTTGAATCGAGATCTGTTCTCGCTTCTAAGCAAGGACAGCAATGTCGCTGCATGACTCGTCGATCTGATAAAGGCGATCGAATCAAAGTCGGACCGCTGCACTTGTCAGCTCTGGAGTCGTAGCTTGACAGCTTGGTGCGAACAAGCGGTGATTGGTACGGTGGAAAAAGCCGTTATTGCCGTGACTTCCACCGGGCGGCTAGTGGGTAGATTTTACAAAGGTCTCTACTTTACCTCTACCGAACCATGGTAGCTCCAGCGATTATTGCGGTAACGGCCACTTCTTGCCAGAAAAGGTTTTGGCTACCGCAGGTACCGTAACTATTAAGGGCCAGGGAATCATCTTTTGGACGGAATCTTGTGGGAGAACGACTGCTGCTTCGTAGCCCCCACCTTCACTGGCAATGAAATCACTTGCAGCTTCTGACTCTTCCTGTCTCTTAAGATCCATGCTGCTTGTGTTTCTGAGATCTCGGTGAATCCCTACCCGCAATGAGTGAAGTCCTCAAGCGCTTCGAGTATCGGGTAGCGCCTGTAGCCTGCTGCAGGGGTGGGGGCCTGAGACTACAGCTGGTTAATTTTAATACGCTATAGATCTTCTGCCAAAGTATAACTTTAAGCTTATGGGATCGCGTCTGTATGTATGCAGGTTCTAAAAAGTGAACCTGCATAGTGTGGGGAGTAAAGTCTGGGGAAGCGTCTCTAGTGTCTCTTTTAATCCGATCAGATGATCAGAGGCCAACGAGAAAGTTTTCTTTCGCCGTTTAAGGGGACCGAGAAGAGGATTTCCGTGGGGAGGCATGCATGATTATTGCACATTTGGAGTTGATCGTGACCTAGACCTCCTCCTTAGTCATTCTATTTCGCTATACGGCTTCGATTGGCGGAATCATGTGCCGATGCAGATTATCACCCCAACCATTATTCTCCCCCGACCCCTCTTCGGCAGAACGGCTTTTGTGAGAGATGGAGCGAAGGATTCATATGAGGTCCCCCAAGCCGCAGCTTATCCAAGGTACAAATCCCACACGACACCCTGGCTGTACCGTGGTCTATTATTATGCAGAGTGTATTGACCAAGAGACGGAGATCCTCTTGCCATATGATGAGATCGGACACCAGCTCCATTCTCGTTTTCTTCCTCATCCTCCTACCTCTTTGGACGACGGCACACGCACTCCCCAGAAACATTGAAAATGTCCATAAGACCGACTTACATTCCAGTACCAGCCAAGCGTCCTCGATATCGCTAGACCGGCGGGGAGCTAAGCACCTGGGCCAAGGTTGGTGGATGTACTACGACAACTTGATGTCCTTGATCCCCTGGCCGATCGCTGCTGCAGGCATCGAGACATTCTTCCAGTCGATATCCGAAAAAGCCAACGGCGAGTGGCTCAGCAAGGATCCGCAGCATTATCTGGAAATTGTGAAAGGGGATCTTAAAATCGAGTTTTACTCGGAGCTTTCACCCATGACTTGGTCGTTTATCGCAAACTTTGCAGACTACATTCTGCGCGCGCTGGAACTGGGACTTGTCAGTATGTTCGATATCAGGATCGTTGCGCCGAGTGGAATAGTGATCTATATACATTTGCGGGTTAGACAAGCTTTGGCTGCAGCGGCAGCATGAAATAGGTATTCTGGCGATGCATCGTTGTCGAAGCATTAGCAAAGCATTTGGAGATTATCGAAGATCTTGTTTGTCTGCGCCAGATGTATCTAAGCATGATTCCCGATGGCCACTCTGGGTACTTGACATCTTCAAATATTCATCCAAGAACGATCAGCCTCCATTCAATTTGCAATTTCATCCAATGCTCTTCTTTGATCTCAACAAGACCAATGCGATAAGCGACCCCTTCCTCCCAGACAAGGATCAAAGCATTCAATTCAAGCTCGTCTGAAAAGACTTCATGGCGAAAGACTTCACGCCGGATAACCGCGAAGTCATAGAATCCAGGCTCTACAAAGCTTGTTTGCATGTTTCTTGCGTTCAGCTCGCAGTCCCCTTGCTCCAATTCTAGTGCGTATTTGAAGGCCTTCTCCTCGTTCGTAGTAGGGGTACCTGGACGATAGAACACTCGCATTCGGGCAATGCTGGTCCAAAAGCAAAGTATCGTCTTAGCCAGAGGGCCTTCCAGGATGTGTCTTGGAACCATATCACAAGTGATTGAACTTTTAAGCGGATGGAGCCAAGGCGGAGGGATTCCATCAAGCTGGACTCTCCTCGAACGTTGTTCTATGGCCTCGGGGTAGACAGTCTCCATCTCTAATTCGTGGCTCACTTTGTAGAATACAATCATAGGTGGAAGCTCTCTGAAAGGGGCACTGTCACTCCCCGTACTTGCTCGCCCTACCCATCCAATCCAAGACCAGCTTGGAAAAGGAATAGACTCTGCATTGCCATTGGGATTGAGCTGGAGATGATGGGTTCTGTTCCTTGTTACGATACCCTGCTTTGCTTCCCAGACAAGCGCATCTTCGATGTAGCTGACAGGGAGTGCCCAGTAGAATCGTTGATTGAAGCCCTTCTGTAGCTGTTGCAAGATGCCCTGAAAAGCGTTGAGAGAATCCGACACGTAAGATAGTCGTCGATCTGAGTATGTCTCCGTTAGCAGCGGATAAACTTCCTTGAAAGCATGAGACGTCAACCTCGTGGGACAATTGAGCCGAGGGTTGGCGCAATGGATTGACGCTGCTGTTGTTCAAAAAGCTGTGCCTATACAGAGGTGGTTCATCTGGAGACTCCCAAAAAGATTCCTCGCACCATGTGGCCTGCTGACATTCCCAATAGACCTGCTCGGCTGTAAAGATCAAGGCACGAAAAGTAAGCAGTCTGGTCAATGTCGTTAGCACGCAGTCATCTAAGCATTGCCGCCAAGCAACGTAAACCTTTCCTGATAACACCAGCCCCTTTCACTATACGTTGTGCCACTGAGTAGACCGACCCATCCAATTGCGGCACAAGGAGGGTGAAGGAACTCCATTACGGTGATACCGTTCATGGAGACCACCTGCTGCATTTTCACCCTGGACGTTGGACGTGTGCCAGGTAAGCCAGCATCGCAGTCAGACCCTGCCGTCGCGACAATTGTTACTTCCGCTTTACCGTAGATAAGGTGCATTTGCGGCATGAATTTTGCTTTGTCAATATCGTTGTCCTGTTCAATGCACAAACGATCAACCCAAAGAAAGGACTCGCCAAGTTCTGCAGTGACGGTAATTGCGTCCTCGACAGTGGCTGGGAGCAGCCCCATGGTCAAAGAGAAGGGCTGGTATAAACGTTGAGCGTTTTCCGCGCAGAGCTTGTCCTCTGGAGAAGGTGCTTTATCCCACAAATAGCTGAGTGCGACATACCTACTTGTTTCGTCGCCATCGATCAGACATCTGCGCTGCACATCAATAAAACGCAGGCCGTGAATTCTTGTTCCCTTGTCCGGCTTCACACAGCTTGTCCCATGACGGATGCGGTACATTTCTTTCCACCTAAGGAAAGGTTCACGGTTGGCAATCAGTGCCCTTATGCGACCTCCATATGGTTGAGACTGCGGTTGCGTCCAGTCCGTCTGTGTATCTGCAGAACAATAAGCATCCACTGTGGGGGGACCAGTATCGCATCGTTGGAACTTGATGGAAGGCGTCGGCGGTAACCCTGGGCTCACTCTGTTCTTTGTGACAAATGACATGTGGATCCTCAGTCGTACAAGGCCTCCTTTCTCATTTTATAGCTGTGGATTCAATATGGCAGAGATCGGGATGAACCCGGACGTGATCACCATTCATGTCCACAGTGTTATTGGAATGATTCTTGCAGAAAGAATGGTAGAAATCTACCATTCTGGCGCAGAGGTAGCAGGATTTGGCTTTTGTTAACGCGTCATTAAATTTGAATGAGACTTTTCTGCCAATATCCCTCTCCTTGCACAAGTGGCGCTGAACTTCGGGGTGGATGCCGGTGTCAACAAATGGGTAGCGGCGGCACACGTCGCACAGATTCTCCTGTCGAACTGCACGCACAGAGAACAGCAATGAGGGTGTTCCACCGAATGCGAGTTCTGTCATCGCCAAATCTTCCAATCCGCTCACCAGTCCAAGTGCTTAACGTAGACCTGGAGCTATCCGTGTCATCAACGCCTGGATAAGGGCATCGAGGCCAGATCGATGTCGTATCAAACCCTCTACTTAGACTAATGATATCAAAGACAGAGAGCTCAGAGTGGCCAAAGAAGTAACAAGGAGTTCCTCAGAGGTCAGCGCAACGCGTGGGAGAGCCTGTCCATTGTCTACCTTAGACCAGTTACACTAGCTCTTATCCAAGTTTACCTTGCAGGTGGATGAAGTAAAGT
Source organism: Physcia stellaris (assembly GCA_018902385.1). Lineage (NCBI taxonomy): Eukaryota > Fungi > Ascomycota > Lecanoromycetes > Caliciales > Physciaceae > Physcia > Physcia stellaris. The sequence goes on from JABSSW010000072.1 coordinate 141,242, forward strand.
CATCTCGACGGGTATGGGACCAATATCATGGATGCAAATATCATTAAATATCGTGTTTGATGAGATGACCGAAAACTTACCAAGAGCAGGTCGAGCAGGTCGCAATCATGCAACTCACTAGCTTAGTCATCGCTTGGAAGTGCATGCCGTAATTCCTGACCCTAAAACAGCTATAATTGGTAGTCAGGGTTCGGCTAGGCTTGCACTTCCAATGGGGTAGAAAAAGCACTTCCCAGTGAAATATTAATAGTAATGGAGTACCTCGTGCAATCATGATACTCCCAACCACCCTCGATGGTACCCAAAACGCAGGTGCCTAGCCAGCATCTTATCCATTCCCACCGCAAGAGCACAAGAACACTATGAGTAATCCACGGAATCAGAACTCCTACATGACACCAAACCGGCTCACGTCAGCGCCATGGCCCAAAACACTCAGACCCACCTCATCCCTAGAACCATCATAAATCACTCTCTCATCATACCTTCCACCCTCTAAGCTCTCCCACCAACCCCGCGCCCTGAACCAAGCAAAGCAAGCCCCCTTCCTCGATAGGAACTCACCTTCTGACGCACCCGACGCATAATGCCCCTCTCAGCGCTCACCTCCCCCCTCCGCCGCGCATCTCATTTCCCGTCACAGCGCACGGCATATCTGCTCCCTCAGAGATTATACTCCTCCAGTCCCTCCCCCCAAAAAAGTACACCGCAGAACCCATCCTACCCATCCTTCAGCCTCAAAGACCTAGGCGCCAACCGAGCTGCTAAGACCGTCGTGGTGATAGGCTTGTCGATTCTTGGCGCTATGGAGACGATTTTCTGGATTAAGGTTGGGTGGGCGAAGTTTGATCCGAGGCCGAAAGAAGACTGAGTTGAAAGAGAGAGAAAGAGAACGAAAGATGAGAAATGAGCGAGCGTGATAAAAGATGAGATGAAAGTTATGCAAAGCGAAAAACCCGTACAGCATCAGAAAACCCAAAACCTAAACGCAGAACCCCCTCACACCCATCCTTCAATCTCAAGGATTTGAATGCGAATCAGGCTGCTAGGACCGTGGTGGTATGCTTATCGATTCATGGGACTTTGGGGCTGGTGTTTTGGAATAAGCTTGGGTGGGTGGATTTTGCTTCGAGGAGGCTGAAAGATGTTGGGGAGGAAGGGAAGGGAAGGGAAGGGAAGGGAATGAGAGATGAGTGGGTGTGATGAGGGGTGAGGTGGATGTAATAATGGGTGAGATGGAGGTTATACAAAGTGGGAAACCCGTACTCCTCCGCAACAGATACGCCAAAATCACCAACTCAGAACCCCATCTCGTCCGGGCTTCAGTCTTAAAGTCCTAGGCGCCAACCGAGCTGCTATGACGGTGGTGGTGGTAGGCTTATCGATTCTTGGGGCTATAGAGACGGTTCTTTTGGGTCAAGCTTGGGAGGGCGGTGAAAGGTAACAGACGGATAGCAGCGCGTAAATCAGTACAAACTAGGCAACATTTTGAAAAAAAAATAAAAAATTACGAAGAAGATTGGCTGGACAGATAGATGTTCTTCGAAATGCTTCTTCAAAATCCGGAATCGTCAGCGCACTCTCCTTGTTGCTCTGGTGGCTTTTCGATTGTCCCGGAAGTCATGAATCTCGAAAAATCATCAGGTCTCACACGTAGCTCTATTGACAGTCTGTATTGATAAGAGTCGCTAATCTGCGTACTGGATCAGAATTACCTACTATCGTCAACTTGAACATGTCCCTATTCCAGAAGTACGCCATGGAAAAGATCGTATTAGCAGTTGCAACATCGTGCTTGAAACGACCGAGACACCGCGCAAGATCCTGTCTATTCCCGATTTTTTTTTTTTCCCGACAGGATATGCTACTGTAGTCCCCATAATATTAACCTCGAAGGATATCCTAGCAGTACTCATATAGTAGTGCAATCCCTCCATCCTCAACGCCCCTTCAATCACGTGGTCCTACATCCAAGCATCGACATTTCCTTCCCCTCCTCCTTCCCCCTCCCCCTTCCCTCCTTCCCCCTCCTCCAACCCTCTCCCCCACCCCCTCCTCACTCCCTCTTCAACCCAACCCTCCCCGCCCCCTCAACCCCACGCCCCCAACCACAACCGTAACCAAAACCCAGCCAAAACTAACCCAAAACGTAACCCGATACCCCTCCATCAGCGAACGACTTTGACTTTGCTCCGTGACGGACGACGAAATACTCGCCATGACGGCCAAGCCGAGCGAGGTGCCGAACTGCGCTACCGTCTGGAACACCGCGCCGCCGAGCGCTTGCGTTTTGTCCGGGAAGGCGGAGGTCACGACGAGGGCGGCGACGGTGAATAGGACTGTGAGGAGAACGGCGACTTGTTAGTTAAAGAAAGGGGACTTTTTTTGGGGGGGGGGAAGGGGTTGGCCAAAGCGGTGGGGAGGTATTGAGATTGGGATGGACTGGAAAGGTGAAGGTAGGTAGGTATTCTGGGAAGCACCTACCATCAGCAGACAAAGGCCCCAGCAACATGGCCCAAAAAGCAGAGTACCAGTACGATTCGGAGGGGTTGATGAGCGCCATCAGGAGCGGCGCGGCGGCGCTCACCATCGTGGTGGTGGCGACCAGGTAATCGGCGCGGAACCTGTGCGCGTAGAAGCCGGTCCAGATGTTGAGGGCTGCTCCCGAGGCGACGGCGGGGAGGAAACGGAGAGCGGTCTCGAGCGCGGAAAGGTGCTGCACTTCTTGGAAGAAGAGACTCGAGAAGTACTCCATGACCTGCGTGTGTTTGAGATTAGCTGGGTGATGTGCATTGGGTGTTGGATTGGAAAGGTGCTTCCTGCTGCTGCTGGGTCGGTCGATGAAGATTTCGAGTATTGGTGGAATCATGTGGAGATGACAGCTGTAGGAGATTGATGGACTTACGTTCAGGACTGACCAGGACAGTAATAGCATGACACAGATTGAAGAAAATGCGGTATTCTTCCAGATTGAATTTGGGATCAATGCAGGTCTACCCTTTTTCTCCTGTCGTGTCATCCAGAAGATGAATACTGGGACCAGAATAATTGACAAGACAAGCAAGAAGATATTTACAGGCGATTTCAGATTGTGCGGACTTGCGCTCACGGTGCTGATTATCGTTAGTCTGATATTCTTCATCCATATAAGGGGACGGATAACTCACGCAAGGACATAGGACAATAAGCCCAAAGACACGCTGATGATAGCTGCACCTGTCCAGTCTAATTCATCTCGTAATCTCGCAAGCACGTGCCCGGGACTTTGCTTGTCTTTGGGGACACTCCAATAGCTGATACATCCAAAAGCGATGTTGGCAGCTGCGCACATGTAGTACCCAGCTCTCCATCCGATGCTATCAACGAAAAGCCCACCCATAACAAGGCCTACACAGAAGCCAAAAGGCTGTCCAGCTCCCATGCTAAGTGAGGCAGTCCATTAGTATTGCTTATTCTGCCCTGTCGGCTGGATATAAATCAATGAATAGACGAGTATGGGTTTTTAGACAACATAGTCTACAGTGCTCACAAAATAGTAAGATCAATCACTTACAATGCTAATCCAAGATTTCTCAGACGTCCATGTTGAAAAGCCGTCGTTATAATACTCACTGCTGTGGGTAGGCACATGGACACAGCGAATCCTTGCAATAATCGAAAAATGATCAGCTGGATGCCGGTATTCGCCAATCCACATGCTAAAACAAAGATTCCTTGCAGGAAGCATCCGATGAGAAAGACAGTACGGCTACCCACAACATCGGCAATGGAACCAGCGAGGATGAGTAGACATCCAAGGGTGAGTCTGTTCCTCGGTATCACTAATTTGGAACTTCGAGGGAACTTTTAGAGTCCGAGGTACTTACGGATAGACTGAAGCTGGCCATAACAACAGGTTAGCTGGAAGGTTGACGTCTTTCGCCATTCGAGGCAGCCCGACGGTCATCAAGCCATTACTAAAGCTACTCATCAGTGTTGTTCCGGTCAAAGTGATGATTATAGACGCTGCACGGGTCTTAGATAGCTCGATAGCATCGCCATGCTGGGCTGAGTTCTCAGCTGAATGTTGAGTGGCATCATGTTGGTCGATAATGGGTCGAATCGTGTCAAGGGAAACCTCCGTAGTCAGAGTTCTGGACATATTTTGATAGGAAATGGGGAGAACTGCTTGAGTTGCAACAATAACAATCGAGCCAACAAGGTATACTACCCATTTTTTATGGTTTTTTAATTGACGCTTAAGCATTTTCCGCCATCATGTGATAGAAAGCGCGCGAACTAGAGAGTAATGACGATAATTCGCCGACATCGGTGACTAGATCTTATGAGTCATATTAATTTAGTATACGCAACACTCCGCCACTCGATCGCAACACATCCTTTCAAAGTAGCAATCTGTGAAGGAAAGAGATCCCCAAAGAGATTCTTCGGAAGGAGGAGACTGTTGGGACTTGATATACTACCACAACATGGCGACAAGAACGAAGGGGGTTGCATTAAGGGGGCGTGTCGATCATCCTTGCCCCCCGATTAGCGCCTGGCAGTAGTCGCAACAGTTTGGTGTACCGCATCACGAATAGCGCACTCAGAAGAGCTTTTACGACTTGACACTCCCACTGTGAGACGCATGACACACAGTCAGCTTGCTCTGTCGCCTGGTCTGGAGGGGAACATGACTCGCGCCCTTTCATGTTTGCTATCCTGAGGTCCATCGCATTCTCAAACCCTTCCCCCATTTCCTTCTGTAGACAATTTCAATTCAACTAACACTCCGAGCTTGAGTCCATGACAACAAACTCTGCTGACTTATACCGCGACGGATTCGGCATACTCTTTCGTTGCCTTTTCGTTGCTTTGGTCCGCTTGGGCTTCGAAGCTGGCTTTAACATCGTCACCCCTCCGAGGTGAGGGTTCAGAGATGGCTTGAATGGGTGAATGCCTGCCGCTCTTAAGATATCTGAAGCTATAGTATTCGGGTCATACTGCATCGGAAAATTCTCCTGGCCGTCCATCGCATGGCGCTGCTTGCCCTGCTTTAATGGGCTACCAGTTGTCGTACGTCTCCTTTTGTGATGCTTCTTCCTAGGGCTGTCCTGACTAGCAGCTTGTGTGTGATGCTTGGGACTGCAGCGAGGGCAACACTTTTGGCATGTATCATCATCTCTTATTCGGAACGTTCGTTCCCTATCCTTAACCCCGCAACCACAAAGCCGTGCGAGGTATTCGTCTGAATCGCAGCCACAGTATGACCATCGATTAGGGCCGCAGTATTGAAGACCGCAAAGGATCTCAAGCTCCTCCACGGCTTTCTTGGTAAACTTCTTCCGCCCACCCTTACTTCGCCCAATCTTACGGAAACGGTGAATTGATGCAAGCTGCGCGGTGTGCTTCTTCGCGTGCCTTGGGTGAGGGTCCTGGGCGTCGAGGTTAGGATGGGCCAAGCAGTCATGTCGGTGGGGATAGTCGACGCAGGTGCTCTGGTTCTGAACGATCTGGTAGGCTCTATCAAGGCCGAGAGTGTCGCAGATACAGTCGCTGTAGGGATTGTTGGGGAGATTTTGGATCATGGATGAGTGAAGCTGCCACGCTTCCTTTTCGAGCTTGCGCTTGTCTTCCTTGCTGGAAATAGCATGGGAGGGTGGTAAAATATTTTGCGGGATCGGATGCAATCGGTCCAAGAGGTAACGAGACGATGACGTGGTTTCTGGTTTCTCTCTTTCCACTTCAGGGCGGCCATGGCAAGTTGGCTCGCAGCTCGGACAGCATAGATCGTGTTTCTTGCATGGCTTTGCAGCCTCTGAAAGTCGCCGGGCCTCGTCCCTCACTGGGAGTCCACATTCTGAAGATAGGAAATCGCAAACACAATTTGTGTAGGCATCCCAGATGGGTGTTCTATCTTGGCTGAGAATCTCGAGGTTTTGCGGACAGTCATTTGACGGGTAGGTCCTTATCCACTTCATTGATCTTGTCAAAAGCGGGAGACAATTGATAGTAGCAGTGGCCAGTTACGAATGTTATTGCTATCACACAGCAGCAAGTGGAAAATCTTACACCGTGAGATCTTGAAATTCGTCGGTATCACGAAGCAAATCTCGCGTCAACAAACTCACGCTACTGCTAGCGCGTTTTCACTTTATCTCCGCCTCGCGACTGTCTTAATTCCGGTACACTTACGAGACTTACGGTGTTGTCCGGCATAAGATAATGATTCTATCGTACTCAGAAGGTCTCTGAGCTTTCTGACTGGCTGACTCTGCATCAGAGTAGCTTAAGCTTATGTGAGAGCGTTGTGTATGTATGAATACATTTACAGCTCTCGGCTGGGCTTGTGCACTCGATACTTGAAAAGGTCTTTCCCGAGGACCCCGTTCCCTTCTCTATCACTTGCAAAGATATCTAGGATCTATCTGGTGCAAGGTGGAAAGAGCATCGTTCATTCATCCGGGAAATCGGAGAATCTCAAGTGGTGTCGAACACGAACCGGATTGATTGCGCCGTCAAGCTGGGGTGCTTCGAGAATTACTGTTCAGCTTCACAGAGATACAGTCGTAGACCGCTACGTAATAAGTATGGAAGCGGTTGCGAGGCTCCCTGAGTTCGCGGAATGGACGGTCCTCCAAGGTGTATTCTTCCCGGCCGGCAATATTCCGAGGACCAGATGAACATGTTTCGAGAACTCATAACATCAGACATCCTCTCAGCTACGGATCGGAAAAGTTGGCATGATATCTGCAGCTCGGCGATAAAGACTTTTTCCTTGCGCTCGTGCTTCTGCAGGCTCTACATTTTGGAAGTCTGGTGATCCGAGGTCCAATTAAAATCCCTGATCCATTGCTGATAGTTACTCGTCTGGCAGCTCAAGGCGGTCATCTAGGCAGCAATCTTACATTGTTGAGGCTTCTACACTAAGACTGTTATTAGCGTATAGAGTGGTTTCATTTTCTTGGGCGCTTTGTGCTTAAACCTTCTTTAATCCCCATCCGGATATATGATCTTGGAATAGGAATACGGTTCGAGCATTCGCCCGAATGGGTAAACCAAGAATCCAATCCTTTACCCCAGGAATGTTCAATCGCCAATAATATCCGTCTTCATGGCTAGTCTGGCGCCTATGCGATCTTCGAGCTGCTGCGCAAATTGGAACGTTTCGAATAGTCTCCACTACTTCAAGCATCGGGACGTTTTCAATAGTTAGACGATCACAGAGGGGTTGCTTCTCGGTTACCAGCACACACTGATATCTCTCGATGTACGACTCTCTCGCTCTGTAAGAAAGCGTGGCTCAATGTGAATCAAGGCGGAAGATTTACCTCAGACAAGATCTATGGATCTCAGTGGCTTCACCGCTTTGGAATTGATTGGACTCTCGGCTCAAATGCTCTTCGCAAGCGACGAAAGAGAGGTGATCCTTATATAGGAGTAGCCCCTACCCTCTATTGGATATCTGAGTATCGAATATGGATTCGAAGAGCTTAACCGTTATGCCCGAGACTCGCTCGCAACTTTGGAAATACCCAACAGAAAGCAATCACTGTATCTGAAAGAAATTCGGTATTCATATAGCGCAATATCCAAGAGCCGTGCAAAACGCCAACGACATGATAGTTCGGAACAATCAAAATTTGTGTGGGGAGTCCAGCATTCATTCAGCCTCGTTTGGCATCACTTTTAACCCAACAATCACGAGATCGGCCAGCGGCTCAACGATTTCTCCTTGTACTCGTTAGATCATCGAAAGGATGCCAGCGGTGACCCTGGCGTCTGTCTCCATGATTCCATGGACAGCTTCGATTGTGAATAAAGCCTTTTGGACCGGGGCAACTGTACCTGTAGCGAATGCTGAACTAGCGAAGAAGAGATCTAATACGCCAGTATTGCGGTAACGTTTGAAAATGAAGACGAAGACATGTATAACAAATTTTTGAGTCCTTCCAATTAACACGCCATTATCTGGGTATATAGCGATAATGAAGAAATCTAACCACTCATCTCGACTTCTCGATAGCGCACTTATCATTGAATCAGACTTTCCCTCGAAGGCATAAGAATATCTTCCAGCCGTCTTCTGACCTTCCACCGCAGTCAATCGGTCTCTTCATGCGCCAGTATCATCCTCTCATTTCTCACTTTGCGGTGGTACAACATCGACCCCCTCCCTCGCCACCCTCATCGCAGCATAACAGCGCCGCCCATCCCCGTCTCCCTTCACAAACCACCACTCCTTTGCATACACCGGAGCAAAACCCCTTTGAACAGCCGCCTCCTTACTTCTAAAATAAACCTCCAGAAACTCCCACGGTACCGGCTCCACAGAGCACCCAAACTCCCATCTCAATCTCCCAGCTTCGATCACGACCTGGTTGCTTGGCGGACTTCTCGCCCATTCATCTAGCTTTGCGTCTAGCAAACTTAGGATGGCGCGATAGATCTTCGGGAGCACTATGTAAACTCCGATGGAAGCCGCTGTGCCTGCTACGGCCTTCGCTATGAGCATCGCTGCCTTCACGTAGAGGAGGGCCACCATCGCTATCAGATATGGACCATGCCGTATGCTGAGTGAAGAGGCAGGTAGAGGTGTTAGGGCGAGGCTGGTTTCGCGGGGACTAGAAACACTCATTGCCTTCTCGGTAAGAGTGTCTGACCAGACAAGAGGCATCATAATTAGATGTGCAAATATTCTCACCGCTGCCCCGCTCCTAAGTCCATGGCTTGAGAATGGCATATGGATTGGGCAATAGAGTTTAGTGGATGTCTGCGAAGTCGATTTGCCTGATAGGAGTAAGCTGAGCTTAAACAGCAGATCTTCCGAGGAGAAGGTATGAATTTAGATGTTCTTATCTTCCTGGTAAGCAATTTATGACGTTACTCATGCAAAAGGAACTAAACGCGCAAAGGAATTGTCGAGGATGAATGCATCATGAATCATGCAGGATACTTTGCTTCATTTCGAAGCGCGTTACCGCGAGATGTTGCATGGACCAGGAGATTATGCGCATGAGATACATCGGAACTTCTACTTACCTGTTCTTCAAAAGTAGCGAAGTACAGCATCGTGCGTGACAACAGGATGGTCCGTCACTCCAATCCATCATTTGTCTCGTGGCCGGGTGCTTGATGGTAGACGGAGAGCGGCGAGAAGGCAGCTCTCTACGTAGATTATGAGGAGATAGACTTCGGCTATCGCTCGGAGGGAGGCCAACGTCTATTGAAAGTCATTCGGTGAACCATAACGATGGGTATTATCAACAGTGCAGTCAATCTTCGACAACTACAAGTTCTAATCCGTCGCCACAGATCCATTAGTCGCTCCCGCCAAAGACAAGCCGTGGCCTTCACTCATCTGCACAAACAGACGTCCACGAATGCCTATGCACTTAATCAGCTTGATACATACGAACCAGAAAGCGTCGTAGAATAGCGCAACATATAATCTTACCGTAGCCTATCGCGACACCTCTTTTGCCTGCCCTAGCACACACGTCTTTCAGCGCTGTCACTGCCTCCCAGAGGTGATACCAAGTCTCGATATCAGGGTTTTTATGATTGCTTGCAATCGTGACGCGGCACCTTCCCGTTTCTATCAACATCTCAAGCGTTAGTATATTGAAGGCCTCTATGTTAGGAGCTAAGTGAACAGAATATAATTCAAGAGCAGGCGTAAAATCCAACGTACTAGCAAGAAACCCAAAAGGCAGTCGTACATCGACATCGGGATCCATCAGGGGATCTCCGAACAACTTTTGTTTTGGAGCAGCGTTCATAGCCCACTGGATCGTTGAGCAGGCCGCGACCTGGATTGGCACGCTCTGGCCTTGACAGCGTACTTTTGCCTCGTGTTTGGACAGGCTTACGGCGACCCGGTTATCTCCTCCTGCATCCGATAGAACACCGTCAGTACAATATCACTAATCTACAGCTTGGCATTTATGTCATATTGATCTTGGCATCTCAGCACTGATCTGACAGCTTCAGTTCAAGTGGGCAATGGATGTGTAGGCCTTTATAGAAACCTTTCTGTGTGCCTGGGGCCAGTCTCCGAATGATCTCCAGGTGCACAAGTAAATTTGCCACCCTCCATCAAGGTGTGGGTTGGGTCTTGTTGAGTTAGATGCTTACCGATGTTTATAGCCATTCCGCCCATCCGTTGTGCTTTTACACAACTTTGAATAACTGCTTGAGCGCCTTGTGCAATCTCGTTTCCACTCGCTCTGCCCGTCTCAATCATCGGTATTAGGCCAACATCGATAGCGCATTTGCCATTGGCTAAAGTGTCAGGTCAGCTCAGTGTCACTTGATAAACGAGAACTGGAGGTCAAAGTCTTCAGAATACTGATACATACATCCCATGGTCCTGAATGGTAATGGTATATCAGGTTTCAGCCTAGGATGATGTCTTAATGCGAAGGTTCTCTCTGTCGCATCGCGGGGCGTCCACCGCCACGCATCTAGGCAGTCGTTGACATCCAACTCCAAACCGTACTCACGCCTGCACTGGACACCGATAACGTTACCGTTGAGACCTGCCGTCCATGTAATGGACTCATTAACATTTAAGCCAACTTTGATCAGGGCCGAATTATTATGAGCCAGTGGAGGAGGGCTAGTTGGTATGAACGGAGAATCGAGGACAGACGCAATCTGGCCACTCGGTACTATTCTTTGCCACGGATCAGGCAAGTCCCCAGGTGATGATACTGAAAGTGAACCTTGCGAAGCTGCTTCTAGGGCTCGAGCGATAGCAACAAACCCACCAAAGCATATTATCAGGCAAGAAGAGAACATTGTGCGAGATCAACGGCTCACTGCTAAACAATTCATGGGATTACACCGTGTCGGGCTGAAATACAAATTGACCATCTCGCGCAGTAAAGCCGCGCATGCGACCCGATTGAAACTCGCCAGGGCGGCAAACTATGTCTAGCTCGATTCTATAATTATCCTTCGTTATTCCTCCTATCCTTATCGTTTGATTATTTGAATCATGATACAGGTATCGAATGCCCTGCTTTTACCGACGATGGTCCCTTGCGACCATGGTGTCAATAAAGATGTCTCGGGTCAAGACCCGCTCCTCACCTTAGTGTGTACATTTTTACTCAAACGTCGTTGCCAAAGAAGGAAATACAAGATTATCAGAGTCATGATAGTGAGTTGAAGCAAAGACTTGTCGAATGAAAGAATATTGATGATGTGGCCTACCAATCAAGCAATCCACAACTCAAAGCTCAAAACTCCAGTCCGAAGTCGCTGTTTACCAAAAGATTCAACAGGCGACAACATACATTCGGTAGAATCTATTTCGATCGTGTCTGCTAGTCATTCATACCTTTCATTTACATTTTAAGCTGTAACATCTCCATTTGAAAACAAGAAACGCGTGCAATTGCCTATTGACACATAGATTCCCAAAATCGTCCACTGGAAACAGCAAGTACGTCTGCGAATCCAACCAGATGGTCCTATGAGGCTCCTGCGACAACAGCCAAGTACATTCCGCCTTCTCCTATCTCCTCTATTGGATTCACCAGATCCCCCACAACTCCACCCCCATACCCTAAAAACCCCACCCATCCTTCATCCCTCTTTCACAGTTCCACCACCTCTCCACTCGCCCCTTTCTGCCCATCATCTAGAAGGATCTTTCCAGCAATGCCCCACTCGTCGTCGATGGACGCTGAACAATAGAATCCCATATACGGTCGAATTTGCTCTTGTGGATCCTGCCGCAAAGCCTGTACAACAGAGTATCCCTATCGTCAGTCCCGACGATAATCCCGCCGATGACGTTGATAACGTTGCTGCTATATTCTGAGAAGATGACTCGTGTTCCTGATGGGAGATGGATGGTAGTAGGCCTCAGATGTAATGAGAATTCTGCGGGTTGTGGGGAGGCCATGACCTAAAGATAGAGTTTGTGGATTCAGGTAGTTTGGTCTTGGGATTGAGGGGTGTAGAAGAGTGTTGCGCTTTGGACTTAGATTGTGGTAGGGAGTTAATGGGATGGAGGGTTTATGGAAGGAAGGTCAGGTGGGGATAGATACTTAAGGTAAGTGCTACCTTTATTCACGGTGAACTACATACTTACAAAAAGGGTTTCACCATGGCAAACATCTAGCTACGGCATGCTACAGATATTGCAAATCTTTTTATTCCTATCACACAAGTTCTGCATCTCAAGAAGGAAAAAGTCATAGATAAATTTCCAAAATCATTGTTATGCAACTATGCTCCCGCAAATTTCCATTCTCGGCAAAGACAACAAAAGCAACAATAAGTCCACTGAGCAAACTCTCCAACCTGGACTAATAAGTATACTCTAATCCGCGCTTCTGCATCATCATACTAACCTTCTCGCACCCTTACACAACATCAATCTCCCCCCCAGTCAATATGATTCCCTCTATCCTCAACCCCCTCCCCTCTCCACTTACCAATCCCTCATGCACCGCTCTGCTCCCTCAGTCCCGCATTTGTAAAAACATCCCCAAAAAGCGCGCTCAGCTCCCCCTTCCAGACCTGGAACCACTCTGTTTCTTGGACATTCTTGCCTGCACGGACGGCTAGGTAGAGGACCGGAGCTGGGTATTCGATCACGGCGCGGCAGCCTGCGGGGAGGTAGACGAGGACGCCTTCCTCTGAGGGGTTGGCGGGGCGGATGATGTCGTCGTCCTCTTTTTCGGGGGTGGGGGTGCTCATCGTGGGTACTGTTGTTGCTGGACCGCTGAAAGGAAGGGAAGGGAAGGGAGGGTTTTTGGGGAATTGGGGGGGATGGAGGGAGGGAGGGGTGAAGGGATTTTATATAGGGAAGTCTTTAGTTCTGGTGTTTGCGTAAGCTTCCAGCTGGCGATAGAAGGCGTATTAGGTGTTTGTTCTTCGGGTGGTTTGGCCAGCTGGCGATATGGGTTTCTGGGAGGAGGGTTTGAAGTTCGCAGGTGATTCTGGCGAGGCATGCACTAGCATGCGAGTGGATACATGCTGGGTACTTCACTGACTACTTATACGATGCTAGAACTAAACAAAGAAGACGTCTGCTTATATATACCTTCCAGCAAGATTCCAATTCTTATTACTACGCTTGATCACCGTCCAGGACTAGAATAACAACTTCAAGCCCAAAAGATGAGGCTTTTTCTCTAATCGACGAAGCTTGGTGGATACCATATCGCAGTAATTAATTAAGATATTCAATTCAGGACTCTGGGAAGTAGGCGACGGAGATTCTTCGGGCCAGGAGAGGTGAGGAGCGAACATAAATGGATAACTGGGTAGGCAGAGTCTTGAGGGATGAAGAAGAGAGCACGATATCTGCTGGGACATACGATTCGAGCTGTTTGCTTTTGAAGCATGTGTAGCTGATTTTTCTTTCGAAAGGGGGTTAGAACACCATTGTCATTGATCAGCTATTAGAAGAAACTTCCGTAATTTCCGAGAGCGCTTTTCTCTCTTTTTGGGAGAAGAAAAATGGGCATAAAACACAAGATTGAAGTGATTTCGATTTGCGTCGTCTTCGTCTGCGTTCTAGAGACCTGATCAACAGCATCTCGAATATCTTAACCGATTAAGGCCATATAAGCCTCTACATCTGTTCGTGGATTAGAGAAGAAGCCTCGATCTCCTCGTCTGTGAGCGGGAGCTTGACGGTAGTGAAGCGTGGTGATGTCGATTGGAAGGCATGTTGGTTGAGAGGTCTAGATGTCTCCTAGCTAAGATATTTAAACCGAGTGCAGAAGAAAGTGAGAGGGAATTCTTGCTGGGAGGGGTATACAAGTAGGTGTCTCGTTAATACCTTTTAGGGTTGGATAGACGGTGGGGTAGTAAGCATGGCAGATAGGTGCATCCACTCCCCTGATACTCTATGCCCACCTCGAACCCTCCCGCCTTCATTCCGAAACCCCGGGAAATCGACATCCACACACTGAACAAGTACGATAGCAAGTAAATAGAGAAACTCTTAAATCAGATCTTGGCTGGACAGGTATGGATCAGCAAAACAACCTTGAATTGACTTTATGATCATGCCGAACACTTTTTTTAGTTTTCGAAAAAAAAATCGTATGGTTTTTTTTTTTTGGAATCTCACTGACAATCTCCACAGCACTCAGAAACACGGTGATAAACCATCCGTCATAGCATAAGGTAAAACACAAAGGCAATAAGTCCATTGCGCAAATTCTCCCACGTGGCCAATGTAAGCTTTAAATCAGCATTACAAAAGCCCTCTCGCAGCCTCGCTACCCAACCTCCATCTCCCTCCCTCCCCAATGTTTCCCTCAACATCTCAGCCCCCCACCCCTCCCCCTCAGATCTCCCACCACCCCAACCCTCCCATTGCTCCTCCGCGGCACACTTCCATCACCCTTGAGGCGGCGCCGTCCCTCGGAGCTCAGACTTTGCAAGAAGCTGGAGAAATGCGTGGTGGAGATCGTCCCAATTGGAATCCTGGATTTTAGTCTCCTGAACATTCCTGCCGGCATGCACAGCTGCTTGCGTGCGTGACGTCGCTAACCCGGGATGCTTGGCTGCAAAGGGTCCTTGACCTACAGGGAACTCGATGACGGCGCGGCAGCCTCCGTGGAGGTAGATGAGGACGCCCTCTTCTGCGGGATCGGGGGAACGAAGGATGCTCATTTTTTTTGGGGGGTTGTCAAGGGGGTTGGTTGCTTTTCTGTGTGGAATCGGGGATTTGGGGGAGGGGAGGGAGATGTGGGTTGGTGGATTTCGAGGGAAATTAAATGGAATGAAGGTGGTACGTGCTTGTGTTTGTTTGAGGGAATCAAACCTCTCCAGCTGTCGATAGAAGAGAGCATGTTGGGTTGTTTGTTTCTTTCGGCTGGCTTGGTCCGGGTTTGGCTACTTATGTGTGGTTCTGTTGGCAGAAATAACGATGTTGCCTGTTCGGTGTTGGTGTCTATGTAGATATCGAATTTCTGGGGTTTGGGATGGATGGAGAGAGGGTTTGTTGGTCCTACTTGTTGCTTATCATCTGCCTTTGCTTTATCCGATCACAGGTTGGGGTCATGTGATCTGAATGCTGGTAGAGTTGTTGGTGAGATTGCAAAATTATGTTGTTTTCCGAAAAAGGAGAGGTGCTGCTGAGTTCTTGTTAGTGCTCTTCACCACCCGCCGTGGTTTCATGGTTCTCTTTGCTCGTTGGGGGGGCTATCGGTGGAATTCTTTGCGCTCGCTCAAGCAGAGGTGTTTGAGAGGGAGGGATCTGACGTTGTTTACAGTCCTGTACTATTCTGTCAGTCAGTTGATCGCAACAATTGACAAAATTGGGACCACGTCTTGTAGCACTTTGGTCAGATAATAATTACACAAAGTATCCAATCTAATGAGCCCCGGCTCTCCATGAAAAGATGAAATACAATCGCAACTCAGCTTCTACTCTCACACGGGCTTCTCATTGAATTTCCTAGTCATCGCATCACCCAACAACCATTCTACCCCACCTTCCCAAACTTCCTCATAATCTCCTCCTCGCTAAACCTCCTCGTCTTCGTCCTCAACATCTCCGCGATTTCCTCCTGCGTCATACCGATCTGCTCCCCGATCGGTACTAGGCACGATGCAAGATGCATGTAATCCTTTTTCAGCAGCGTGACCGTCATCATTATGTAGTCGATGTTGTGGAACACGAGCGCTTTCTGCGTGCTGTACTGGGACTTCGCTTTCATGAATGCCACTGGGTGATCGCGCCAGTGGCGCCGCGGGTTTAGGTGGTGGGAGGTGTGGTAGCCGTCGTTGAAGCAGTGGCGGTTGGACTGGGAGATGGAGTCAGACAAGTATTAGTGTCAGAACGAAAGGCACGTTAGTGGAGAGAAGGAAATGAGAAAATCCTGCTCGGTGCGCATCAAGACAGGCCCAAATTCGAAATAAACAATAGATGGCCAAAAGAGACGGGATCCCGTTACATGCCTAAGGGACTCGGAGTGTAGGACTGTATCTGAAATACTTACAGGCACGTCAATCAAGGTGATACTAGATCGAAAATCAGAATCCGGCTCGACTTCGTCCACGAGAGCATGCTGCCCCCAATTGCCCACCATCATTCCAATGCGCATTTGAATGAGGGGGATGATCAGCACAAACGTCGTTGCGCGGATGTTGTAGCGTGCCATGCCGTAGATGAACAAGTAGGAAGAAAGTTCGGATATCAAGGTTCGGATCGCCAGTGACTTTTTGTTTTTGCGCAGGAAGTAAATAGGTAATTCAATCCATATAAACGCGATGAAGCGTCCGACGTAAAACAAAAAGTGGAGCAGATCGTCGCGCTGGTATCGTATCGTGGAGGACAAATCGCCTGGACCGTTGTTTTCGACATGATGATGTTTGACATGATGATAGTAATAGGAATCCCATGTATGTCCCATCAAAGGCTCGAGCACATAAGGCCAGGCTTTGTCAAACCAGGAGAACTTTCTCGATAGCACGCCGTTGTTGTGGATATGGTTATGTAGCATGAGAGTAAAGGATCCGCTGTAAAACCCTTGCATAATCCAGTGGAAGATAGCATGAGGCCATGAAAAGGCGTAAAAGAGGTATATAGCGCTTGGAACAGATGTCGTCAGGTAGATGATGATATGGCTGAGGAATACTACATCAGTTGGCCTTCGCACAACACTTCTGGCCCATCGCGTATATGGGCGCACGAGGCATTTGTTAATGGATTCGGGGATGTCTTTGTCATCCCAGCCTGTAAATACAGTTGGCTGAAAATCTTCAGTGGTGGCGTCGTTCAGGTTGTTCAGCTGTGCGATGACGTACTTATCATGTGCAAGTACTCGGACTGTATCAGCGTCAAGGGATGAATCATCTTGGCCATAGTCTTCCTTGGAGACACTGGAAGCATGCGAGAGCTGAACTTTGTGTATGTCGTCACTCAAATTTTGGATAACGATGCGATCTGGCTGAGTCAGGAGTGGGTGGGGAGGCCTGAGCATCATGGTGGTCTTAACAAACAGCCTGCTTTTAAGAACAGTAGAGGGTAGTAAAGCAAACAGTAGGAAGACAAAGTCCTGCTCGTGCTTGTCGAGTCACGCGCGGCTGAATGGTTGTCAGTTCGATGAATTGAGTTTTCCTGCTTCACCCTGATCCGTGGCCCATGGAGGCATCCCGACTCGGAGCCATAGTGATGGAGACCTTGAATCGGTCTATTAAGACTTGTGGAGATGGAGATGGTCAAGAGATGTTGGAAGATCATGGTTGTACCATTGTCTCATTGTCTCATTGCTTGCTTGTTCTATTCTAAGGTGGGATGTGATAGTGATATTTTCATGTGCCTGCAACCTGCCAAGCGACGCAAAGATCTCCCAATAGGGCTTAGCGTATTATCGTCCTTCTCCGACTCAAGCGACGTCATGGGCTGTTGAGAGGGTGACATGGGGTGATCGAACATAAACAAGGTTTCCCTCGTGCAGTCAATGGATCTTGCCAGCAAAGAAGCACAGCTTCTGGCGGAAGGGATCGGCACCTTAGTGCACGAATAGCAATAATGTGAACCAAGCAGAAGAGCAGCAGAAATGGCAACGGCGACCAAGATCTGGAAAAACACCATCACAATGGCAATAGCGTCGTGGCTTCAGACACTGTCAGGTGAGATCAAGTGCACAATATGTAGGCATCATCCTCTTCCTATTTATGTAGAGATGCTCTCGCATCGGTCATCACAAGCCATGAAGCAAAAAGTGTTCGTTCAACGGTGCACAGCAAGAAAAACCGCAGTTTTTCAATACCGCTAGAAATACAAACCATCTTAGCGTGTACAAAACATTAGCGTTGTTTACCCGCCACAATCTTAAAATCTCCGCCCACGATCTCTTCCTTCTTTTTCTCCTTCGTGCGGCGGCGCGACTCTAACACCCGTGTTGCTTGAACATTTCTGCTCCTCCGTAATGGACTTCAAGTGTCAGTCGTGCCACAGAAAGATGAATTGCACGCCGGCCCACCTCATTTGGTCTCTGCAGCTTGCTTTGCCGTTTTTTCGGCGGTGAGGGTGTGAGGAGATCTGAGTGGGGCCGGACAGACTGTGGGATGATAGAGGGCTTTTTTTTGGAATCGGGTTGGGGGATATTGATCTGATGAGGGGGAGCAGTCCCTTGTTGGAGGAGAGAAGGGGGATTTCTGTATGCAGTGGTCGCCCTGAGAGACTGCCCCAATCTCAATCTCAAAGCCCATCAAGCAGCTCAGGAATAAGTAATTCTTATTCAGCATTAGCCCTTGTCCCTAGCTACTCTTCTATGACCCGGTGCGTCTTACGGACACCAGTCCGTGCTGCATCATCTTGAAAGATCTTCATCCTGGATTCAATCTCACCTCCAATTTTCGCAGACTTCTCACTGTTCGCTTCTCCCATCTTTCCCATGGTTCGTTTTTAATGCGCCTTTTCTTGCCACCATAGATGAAGACTGTGTCTGTTTCGCAAATTTGGATTGGACGATCGAGTACTTTGGCCTTCTTCTAAGAAAAAAAAGAATATATACTAAAATTGGTCAATGGGATAATACATACGACCATAGCAGCCAGAAAGCTCGGCCTCCCGTCCGACCGGCTTACAGTGAGAGGGGATGCTCTCCGGTCCCTCGCAATTAAAACAGGATTTTTTTAAGTCTTCAAGGCAGCCCCAACGCATCGCCGATCAACACACTGAAATGGGTCATAGATCATTCTATCAGCTGGCCGAAGTGTGTGCGCGCAACTCGCAAGTGCTTCCATCCTCTATGAGCGCTAAGACTGACTCCTTCCATAGATTGGGGCATTGACATACCTTATTGGTTTCCAATCGTGATAATCTTAGATATCACGATTTATATCATGTTGCTAATGTGGATCAGTCTCCACCTGATACGAAAACACCGAGAAAGAAGACATAATATCACCAATGAGCCTATCTGCCGCATATGCTCATTTCAGACTGAGCTATCACTCTACACCCCACTACCGGAGAGCAAGCGGAGCTCGAAGTCCTTAAATAAGTGAAATTTAGCTTCAGATACACCCAGAATCGATGGAACGTTTTTCCTCATTCACACTACTTTAAATGTTCAAGTAGGCTAGGGACACCGCTATATGATAATTAATGAGGCATTGGAGAATTATGAGGCTTATTGGTTTCGTAATAGCACGTTAGAGAGGGGCAGGTTGATAGAGCTTGAAAAATCTTAGAACTGTCGCTAAATTGTTACAATCCCTATCAATATGACCGCTCGACCTACTCCCTAATCTTTCTGCCGGGGCTAAGATCAAGTAACAAGTGTCCAGACTCCCTAAGCAGCATATACCGCAACGAGCGACTGATCGTGAACCATCCTATACCCCGATCTGTAATAATCTGTGTCACTGATCTCCCAGGACGACCCTTACCTCTCTCTGCGAATGCACTTTCTTCTATGGACGTGTTAGGAGGGAGAGTGAGTCAGCCACTGCGATCCCGGGCATGGCATACATCTGGATCGCACTGGAAGTGCTTGCAGTCAATGTGGCGCGTGGGCCGAAGATAAACAATCATACAGATATGTCATCAAGCTGAGTTAGCACCTACATCAAGTCAGTGCCTGCTAAATATGGCACAACGATGTAAAAGGTTCTACCTTCTCAATGAATCGCACTCCAACGAGAATACCATCTTCATCTTCAAATTCACTTTCGTCACCAAAGCCTTCATTATGCCTGTCTAGGCAGGTAAGGCAAGAAATCACCACCTGAGTATATTTCTTTCCCATGAGCTTAGGTAGTTCTTCACTAGCAAGCTTGACAAATCTCCGCTTTAAAGAGCCTGCTCTACTCGGGTGGGCTTGATCTACATTATTGTTGAAACCGAGGTCAGTGTTCGGCAGCCAGTCTATGTGTCCATCATCGTTCCATTTGGGCCATGTGAATGAAGTATTCAGGCCGATCTCCAATAGCACAACTCCCAAGGAATAGATGTCATGCTGCATGCAGAAATCCTCATCTGGTAGGATGCCCTGCCGTTGAGGGTGGCGATAGAGATTTCGTTCCAACAGCTCATCGCCGAAACGGTACGTCGCTGTAGTGTCTTTTCGGAACCGTTCGAAGCCTACCAGAAACGGTCTTCCACGCTCTAATGTTAGATCTTGAAAAATGATAATGTTGTCCGGGCGGATGCTCTTGTGCACGAAGTTGGATGCATGGATGAAGAACACTGAACGCGCGAGTAAGGAAGCTAGTGAGAAGCGCTCGTTGAGGGATACATTTTGTCGCGGTATTAGTAGGATATCGCGAAGGCTGCGAGGATTTTGAAGAGATGGAGGCACGTCAAAGACGAAATCGAAACCGACAGAAACCCCAGAGGCGTCCAGGATCTTGACGACGCCATCACAGGACAGAACTGAGAGTTTCTGTTAGACACATTCCCCAAGCGAGCGATCTGTGCAGATGAATCATATGTGATGTCAATAGCAAAGGCGCTGAGGAGTCATGCATTTAAAGGAAATTGACTTACGGCCAAAGGTAAAAGGATCAACCTTCGAAAGCACCCGTGCCAGATCCCGTATATCCTTGAGCGAAGTCGAGGGAATCCCTAGTTTCGCGGGGAGGATACGATCGACCAGCTTCGAAGAATGGGTTTCAGACGCTAACGCACTGAATGAGGATGAGTACACTAGAGGCCTTCGATCATTAGAGAGAGTTTCAGTGCTTAGGAACACCGAATGCCCTCTGTCTGGCTGTTCGGACTGGCTGGCTATCGCTTCCCTCAGTCCTGTAAGTCGTGGAAGGGCTTCTTTGGGGTCGGATACTTGGAGTCGATCTCTGAGCTGCTGATCGATCTGCGCATTGGAAATACGGATGATGATCCACCATGATGGATCAAATGCGGCATGCCAGTCATCCAGATCCTTGATTATCTTTTTCAATTGATCGTTGATGAAGGCGGCAAAGCTGAACCTCTTGACCTTCCATTTGGGTCTTGGAAAAACTCCATTCTGCTTATCGGTTTCAATAGCGCGATGCAAAGTCCGTAAGGCATTTCGGATCTTGTTTTCAAGTTTTCGCAGGATTTGATTCTGGTGGATGCGTAGTTCTTCGTCAAGGGTACTGTGAAAAAATCAATTCCCCTTTTGGGTCTTGTATCAGGCATGATATATGCCTAAGCTTATTCTCGCGGCATACTCCCAGATACTACGCAAGAAATCAATCTGGACTTTCATCTTAAGCCATCGATTCTCGACCCGTAGAACATGATCGTTCAAAAAAATTTCCGCATCCTTGAACACTCGGTAGCGGTCTATGAGCTCATTGCCGTATCTGTTGATTGTCAATAGACTACTCAGCTAGCCCTATCTTCTACAAGGAATGGGTGAGGCGACTACGACTTGTTCTCGTCGCAGCACATTGGTCTCACCATCAACGATCTTCACGAGACGGAGTGGTGGCGACTGACTTTATACATAGGTCCGCTGTACCCAATGCTGCGAAGGCTAAACTGACTGGCTCCATTATACTAGACCTGGAAAACCCTTCGCAATGCTAGCATAGTGGTTCCATAATATTAGATGCTCAAGGATGCGAGCTGCTGGAGAGCCAGACCGAAGAGATCGGCACAGGGATTAGCTAGCCTCGCATTGCTAGGTGGTTTGAGCCGCATTATTACCCGTCCTCGCGGGGGTAAGAAATTATTGGCACATCAAATCTCGCTTCTACCCGCAAATCTCGATATTGATCTCAAAAGTCGATGATTTGAACAATTTCTGTAGCATTTGAAAATTGCGTTATCGACTCAAAATTCATAATGTACATTCTTGATATTTTGATGTTTTTTTAAACAAAATCTCAATTTTATAAAGTGATTTTCAGAGGTATTGCGCTGCTCTGGAAAGTGCATCCTTTTAGGTGTGCCAACAATTATTTACCCCGCGAGCCGTCCCACTTCAGCCTGATCAGTGATCACTGAGATCACAGGTGCAAAAAACATCTTTCTTTCCGGCCGAAAGCGCAACTATACTAGTCTCGAGCGTCTGCTTAGAAGCGCGATGATTGTGTTCTAGCAAGCCATAAACTCTATAAGCCGATCCTGCCTTCTCCGTCTACCCTCGGGCTCTCTATGTCTTCTGGCAAGCAATGTCCGTCGAGGCGAGCTCAGACCTCGAAGAACTGTTCAGACTCAACATCACTTTCGATCCCGCAACTGGTATCGCTACCGAAATCAGGAACTTCTCCGATAGGGTCCGAAGAGTGAGAAAGGGAAAAGCTGTTATAAAATGGAGGAACACTGCATGCCTTGGGCAAGGTGCTTCAGCCACGGTATGGAAACAACATGAGGAGGAATCACCGGCAAATTGTCGTGCTATCAAACAAATTCCAAAGGGCACTCGAACAGCTCCTCTGACACTAGACTATAGAAGAGAGCTCCTTGCTTTGGGCCGTCTCTCCAAGCGGGATGACGTCTTCGTCAAATTCCTCGGTTGGTACGAGGATGCTCGGTCGGTATATCTTGCGATGGAGTACTTTGAGCACGGAGATCTGGGCCAGCATCTGGACACTGTACTGGCCGAGACTGAGGTCAGGGTCATCAGCGGGCAACTTTTGGAAGGTCTGGCAGCCCTGCATGGCCAGAATTGGGCACATCGTGATTTGAAGCCGCCGAACATTTTTGTGGTCGATAAAGCGCCGTGGTGGGTCAAGATTGGGGACTTCGGTATCTCCAAAAGGATCCGCTCCGGCAATACACGATTTCAAACTTTGATCGGTACCGCTGATTTTGTCGCACCGGAAGTCTTGAATTTGGTCAGCGAAGACAACAGCTCAGACACTGGCGACGATGAAGAAGAATACACAGTGGCAGTCGATATATGGAGTTTGGGATGTGTTGTTTTTCAGCTCTTGACCCTGGAAACACCATTCACAAATCGAAGAAAGCTAGGCTCATACTGTCGATCTCCTGTCGCAAAATTCCCAAACGAAGCCTTGGAGCGATCTGGCGTCAGTACAGCAGCAAAAGGCATTATCCACAGCTTTCTGGAGCCACTGCCTTCCCAACGTATCACCGCAGATGAGGCTTTGAGATTAGACTGGATCTGTGGGGCCGGAGATTTGCTCCAAAGTGAAAGCGTACCGGAAGACTCAATTGTGGCAGCAGTCCGGTCAAGTGTGATCAATACGGAAAATAAGAATACAGAACTTGACCACATGTCGTCGCCCCTCCCAAAGCCTCTGTCGCCTGATGCTTCCGATACCACGATACAGCAGAGCATGACGAAGGTGCACGGGCCATACTGGGACAAGGAAGAAGCAGAAGTCGCAAACGGGAAGCCTCCGTTACTAGACGCTTCCAGTGATCCTGAGCAGCACGGTATGGCGAAGCTATCTGGAGCCTCATTGATGGTTGAAAATCTAGGCCGCGTTATGAGTCTACCTGGAACATCATTGAACCCTCAGAATTTGGATCAAATACCTAGAGCGTGTTTCATCAATGCAGTCGTAGATTTCGGCTTCCGAGAGCCTCCTGTGCCAATTGAGCAAGTTCAGACCACGATGGAGCTTGATGGACATGACGTGATAGAAGACCTTTCGGAGAATGAGGATGCATCGCAAGGATCTAATGACGCAACGCCTGAGTCTGCTAAATGCAAAATCAATACTCAACACATAAAAGCCGATCAAATTACGCTCTGGAACGATGGAGAGGCTACGCTGCAGGAGTCTCCCCTACTGTTAAAACAAGCTCAGGAAATAGCATTTAGTGGACTTCCTTTGGAGAATGAGTCCCTAGATACTAGAAGCGAAATTGAACAATTAAACATAGAGGCAGCTCTACCCGACCACCACAACTGTAACCTCTGCAACCTCAGAAATAGAGACTTAGTGGTATGTCGGCCATTGGACGACTTACACACCAAGTATCAGCAGAGGCATGGACTATTTGGACACACTCAGGTTATAGAAACTTTCCGCGAACAAGATGTTGAAAGTTATCATCCAGGGGTGGACACGAGGAGAAGTAGCAGCGACAGTTCCCGTTCGTGCAAAAACACAGACTCAGTCGATTGGCAGAATGCTCATTATTTTGAACCAGCCGAAGCTGAGTCAGAAAGTGATGGGAATTTATCTTGGGAAATCTTTGATGATTCACGACCTGGGCTTGTGCAAGACCTGACGAAGCTGGGACTAACAAATAGTCAAATCGAGAATACTTCCGATTTCATACATCGCTACATTGATCATGAAGACGCAGTGCCAAAATTCAGCGCTGCTAAGAGCGGACTGGTAGCCACCCTTGATATTGGCAATCAAGATCATATTCTTGCGGCGTTAGCGCAAGTAAGACTCGATGAATTGTCTCTTCAGGAAGCAACCAAAATACGTCTAGGGAGTCATGCTCCATTAGTTGTCGTATTAGAGCAAGCGAGACTTGATGACACCTCGCGACGGGAATCAGCTGAAACCGAATCTTTGGACTTCAAATTGATGAAGCCTGACTCCTTAGGTGAAGTTAGTAGAATAGGTGGTATTAAGCAGAAAGCCATTGAAAGGCGAGCACATTCCATCGAGCAGCAGATAGCACTCCATATTGGCGTTGCTAATGAGGCCTGGAAAACGTACGAGAGTGGCCTAAAGTGGGCCCAAGGACGATCAGAAAAGACCCAAAGATGGCTATCACAATTCAACTAGAAGGGAAGAGCTTTACATGACGAGCCTGACGTAGCTAAGTAACAGCCGCCGACACAGGGATCCGATCATGTCAGGTAAGCTCAGCCATGGGCCATACCTCATACATCTATAGTACTAATTACGACCAGGCAAGATAGCCCGCGGAACGTAATCGAAAGATCTGACTGTCCTCCAATAAATGGAAGTCGCAAGGCATTACTTATTGCTATCAATTATTATGGTCAGGGAGAACAGTTGGACAACAGTATTAATAATATCGAGAAAACACTAGCGTATCTAAAAGGCGCTCTCGGTATGGGGAAGAAGGATATCATGATACTCAATGAGATTCGCGAAGACCCGCTTTACCATCCGACAAGGTTGCGAATCGTGAATGCTTTACAATGGCTGGCGAAGGATGCTAAGGCTGGCGATTCTCTGTTATTGCATTACTCAGGTAAGCCGAGTCGAACCCGTCTGACTTAGCAGTACCTTATCCAATCCTCAAAGGTCATAATGGGCAAACATCAAAAAAGAGCGATTATCGCAAAGGAATTTTTCCGCTAGACTTCCATGGAGCAGGTCACATAAACGAGGACGAATTGATTTGGCTCTTGGTGCAACCGCTCCCGGCAGGTACTAAGCTTACGATAATTTTTGAAACCGCCCATAAAAGCCCACCCTTGAGGCTACCGTATTCATGTAATTGCGCCAATCGACGCCGACGGTACCCCGAGGCATTACAGTCTGTGGCCCAGATGGAAAAAGAGTCCATTGGTGCTGGCTTTTCCAAAACATTCAAGTCTTCGTCTAATACGGACCTCATTGAGGGTTTTCACCTGCGATCCAAGGCTGACGTCACAATATGGTATTGTGGTACGAAAAATAGATAAGTGAACTTCAACAAGAACTGGCGATCATCAAATGAACTACTGAACATCGAAAAGTTTCAGCGTCTCCGATAATATCACTTCTCTTTCTTCTCATATCTGGGACATCGTCCGAGTTCACCGTCTCCGAACTTATGCACAACAGGGACAACTAAGCTATTTGGATGTATTACAGACTGCAGACCAAAAATCAAAGCAAAGGCCTTTGTTAGCCGCGAATTATCCGCTTGATAGTGCACCTCCTGATTCATCACATATATAGACACTGACAAGCTTGTAGATACATCGATGCCCTTTGTCATATGAGAAGCCTTGCTCTCAAAATTCTTGCTTCTTAGTTCTTCCACTGAGCCGTTTCATCTCTCGGGCAGGCACGATTCACACCATATGTCTTCTAAGACCCCCGAATTTTGCTATGAGGAATCGATTACCATTGACGGAGACCCTTCAGAACTTGATATGAACAGGTTTTGTCATGCTGAAGTCATCCAGAGTTCGGGTACCCGTCTGTGCACCACTTCGTGCCCATCCAAGGGATAGACCAGTAGTAAGGTTTCAAGGGGAAAATGTCTCAAGTTTCCGAAAATGTCGACCTTGCACTCTAAAGAGGTTTATTCGCGCGATACCAGTAGTCAATGTCCTCACGTTTGTTTGTACTAACGCTTGCTCCATGAACATCAACATTCCTCATCCTTCAGTTCTAAATAAGAAGAAGGGAAACGGACAAACCCACATTCAGCTCCGTTCACCGCCCTCCGTTAGTGAACTCTATTCTATCCCTTCCAATCCCTCCACGCCGCCATCTCAACCTGCCACCTATGCAGTATGTGAGCTCAATCGATGCGGACCGCGTCTTTAACGACAAAGATCCCCAAGTAGTCGGTATGACAGAGTCCACAGGCAGGGATGATTCGACGACAAGCAAGCGAGCGATGGTCACGAATAGAAATAGTCGCTAGTGAGCGATAGACTCATTCAAGGCTTCGATAATCTAAACGCTCAGCTGTGTTCACCAAGAACCGAATCTTCGTCGCGTGTCCCGAGTTCGAACGGTGTTTTCCCATGCTTGTTCGTAGCCGTTTTGTCAGCGCCGTAGTCCTGGACCAATGCCCGCGCCAGCACGTACTTCTGCTTCTCTACGGTATAATGCAGAAGTGTCTTCTCGTTTCTATACTTTTTGTTGATGTTTTTCGGTCGCGCAATTTTCAGTAAACATAACATCTCTTCTTCTTTGAAATAATCAACAGCTGCCATCAGAGTTGAGTAGTATCCGAGATGGTGTTCATCCCTGAGGTCCCACTGCGACGAAGTATACGTGGGGGAGAGACTTTCTGGGCCGCTTGTTTCCGCATTTTCACTCACGGGCTGCCTGTCGGCTTTGAGGAGTATGGACGCGATAGTAACGTTCTTGAGTTTGATTGTGGTAAACAAAGGGAAAGAATAACTTCGCGTATTAGACCGAAGCATTTCGCTCAAGACGTCGGGTGATAAAAGCTTGGCCGCGTCTAGGATGGCACGTACGGCACCTGCATTATCGCAGCTGCATGCTAAATGCAGTGCACTGGCTTCTGTTGGTTGCTCATACCTCACCTTGGGCCATATTTCTGCTACGGTAAAATTGCCTCCCAACGTTAAAATATCTCCGACCCAGTCGTGAGCTCCGGCTGTGTCGCGCGTCGAGATCGAAGACACGTGATCATACTCATCAAAGACTGGTAGACAAGCAAGAATATGCGAGGGGAGAATTCTAAGCCGGCCGTCCTTCGTACGCAGGCAGGATTTGCCGTCTAATGTCCTTACACGATAAGTCCTGAGACTCCTACTGACAAAAAAGCGACTCCTACGGACAAACCAGCCATCGAAATTGTTCAGCAAGAATGCGCCAAATGCCGAGTCAGGATGTAGGATCAGGCGTTGGACGAAATCATTCCAGATTGGGTCGTCAAGGCTCCGTTTTCGAGCCGCTTGGGCAAAGTGCGTCACCCCATGCCTCGTGAAATACGCCGCTAGTATGCCGTGTGGTGCATGTCTCTCGTTTGTAATGTCTTTAAGATGCCACGTGATTGAGGGTTCGCAGTGGTTCCACTTGTTCATCTCGATGCCCACTTTGGTCCAGTATGGATGCGTCGCTGATCCTATAAGATCCATGTAGAGTCTAGCAACACTTTCATGATTTCGATGATTCGAAAAGATTTTCTCCTCATCCCCCTCGGCGATCTTGTCCTGCTTCATGTTGAGATTTCGGATGAAGTTCTCTGCCGAACTATGTATGAATTCGAGGGATTTCGTTCCTTCATTACAAATGAGAAAATTGGAGCATAGTCGCATAATAGCCTCAGGCCGCGGAGATCGGTCGAAGTGCTCGTCACGTATGCGCAAGGCTGTGGATAGCATTTGAGTTGTTGGTGATTCATTTGCTGCGAGAACAAAATGAAAGAGTCGCGCTCGTTGTTTGAAATCATCATGCTCTCGGCTGCAGCTGATGTCCCAAAGACGCTGATATCCCTTCGTCAATAAGTCACCGTCAGTTACCGATTCGCGCGAGTCCTCCTTCAGATGGACCAGTAATGCTCGTGCGTTATAGTCTGATGTAATAGCCATTCTAGCAGTGTCCTCCACAGGCAAAAGGATATTAAACCAAATTTGGACCCACTGGAAGACTCCACGCGCGTTGTGGAGCAGCGTATTTTTGAGTTCGTTTAAGAGGTTCGGATATTTCGGGTCATCTATGACACTTGTTAGCTAACATTTTGCTATACATCTCAAAATGAAGCTCCTTACAGAACGCACTGTCTCCAGCATCCGCCTTGCGTCTCTCGATCTCGCCATCGACGTATGCATGAAGTGCTTCGCTGGTACGCTCCGCCTTCACGTCTTCGATTGCGACAATGCTAGAGTCCTGACCTGCATCTTGGAAAAACTTGTCGATTCTAACGTGAGAATGGGACGAGAAAATGAGGCTCACATTAGGGTACGATTCTATGATGTCCTTCATGAACTCTAGCAGCTGCTCCCAGTCCGTGGGCTTTTCACATTCGTCGAGAGCGTCCACCAGAAAGACGTTATGACATCCACTTCTTGATAGAAGGTCTTCGAAGAGTGGGCGCCAATGCTCGGCCAATTGAAGGTCTCCATCGTTTGCTTTGGAGCTCTGCTGGCCTTGGTAAAAGACGTTGGCAGCTTCTGCGAGAGTCCCATTCGGTTCCAGGGCCATGCGGCGGATCATTGCA
Organism: Physcia stellaris; assembly: GCA_018902385.1. NCBI lineage: Eukaryota > Fungi > Ascomycota > Lecanoromycetes > Caliciales > Physciaceae > Physcia > Physcia stellaris. Next base: position 169,968 of record JABSSW010000072.1, read on the forward strand.
CGAATTATTGTTTCACAATCAGCACGTTTCGTGCCGGTTTGAGAAGCATTGCAGAAGTAGGGCACGATCCTAACCACACTTTTGCTCTCCGAGGCTAAACCACCCAAGGTACTTAGATTTGCAAATACGAGAGACAGTACGGTCGTTTTACCCGTGCCCAGTCCGCCACGTAGCCAAAGCACTCGCTTTACCACGTTGGATTCATGCGAGGTGTTTGCAGAACTTCCATCCTGACCATTGGATGCCGACGATTCGACGCTTGCCCCATCTGCAGTATCCGGAGAGCTAAAGCCAGCGCAAAATGTACGAAAAGCACCACCTTCAAGGAACCAATCAGCCCCGTTAATGTATCGACCATCCGGCATTACACGCGATCTGATGTCAAAAGGAGAAGGATCGGGAAAACCTTCCTTGCGCAGCCAGTTCCGTACTTTGACTGTATTTTCATCCAGCGCAATAGACTCCTTCATGTCGTCTTTCCTAACCGCCCACTCAGATTTGAATCGACCAAGCTCTTTCAAACCACCTTCCCATTCCAACACTTCGTTGCTCATTTTGTGCCATAATAGATTTCCTCGACGTGTGAACCAGCTGACAAATTCATTCCTCTTGGGGCTTGATCGTCTGTCCTCGTGTGAAGACATAAAATCCATCTGCATTTCTTCGCAGCGCTCCCTGATTTTGCATGCGAATATTAATGCTGTGAGATACTGTTGCTCCAGGAGCTGACGCATCTTGGTCATTTTACCTGCGATCGTTGGATACGACGCCTTGAAGAAAGTTATCTCAAAGGTGTTACCTTCCTCGATAGTATTGCAGCATTGGCAGAGAGTATCCAGTATCTTATCTCTGTCTTCAGGATTCATGACATTGAACAAGATCTGAACTTATTAGCGAAGTCAAAGATGGAGACAATCAAAGCCTTACGTCTAAACCACCGAAGAGCGTTGCACATACGATCGGCGCAATCTTATGTGGATCAAAGGCCGCAGCAGCCATTGCGATGCCTCTCAGACTGCTGAGTACAGGCTGCCACCGCTTAAGCCTGGCGGCAGCCTGCCTCGGAGTTTTGTCTGCGGGTTTGAGTTCGGTGAGCCAGTCCCTTGCGTTATCAATGGGACCGCTTTCCGTGACGTTTTTGTCCAGACCGGCAGTCCTCGCCTTGAATTTATCAAAGTCTTTTCGGTGATGTTTTTTCCATTCCTCCACGGCCTGATTCCAAACAGGCGCCTTCTCAGAGTACCAAAGTTTATCGTCATCTGCATCTGGCTTTGGCTTGGGCACAGCCTCCTCGCTATCTTTTTTTACACTTCTGTTTCTGGGTGCCGCCTTGTCTCCCGCTGATTCATGTTCCGCACGAGGGCCTTTGTCTTTTGGTCCCTTCGGAGAAGATTCAGCCGTCTTGTTCGCTGATATCATGGTATTACCAATATCTGCAATAGCTTTTAGAGGGCCGTGCGCGCCTTGAGATATATCTTCTGGTGCTTGCTCAGGTGGCACCATGGTTTGAACAATATTCTCATTTTCCTTTCTCCTGTTTTCACTAGTGCAGATCGCTGCGCTTGCGGCAGGTAAAGTAATTCCAGCTACGGTTGAGGCAGAGGAGGTGGTTGGAGCAACGGCTGGGGTAGAGGAGGTAGTTGCCTTGGTGGACGAGGTGGCAGGCGTGTTTCCAGGAGAGACTTTATTGCCCTTTCCTCCTGTTTCCGGCTGTTTAGATGCTTCTGAGTCTTTCTCTTCTAAATCATTACCTTTATTTGAATGCCTCTCCATCTTGCGCTTGATTTTCGTAAAGCATTTTGGTAATGCGACGGAAATAGTCGATCGGCGGGGCTCGGCCATCCTAGCAGCCTTGCGCAAAACAACACTCTCACAAGATGGATTCTCTGTGGAGTGCGAAGCACAGCGGTCAATGTAGAGGCTTTTGTGGGAATCATGCGATCTTCAGGCAGCAGAATTTTACGATTCGAGCGTAAATGATGCCACCTGCAGAAGATAAGACCTAGCAATAATCATTGCCATCGAGTACTGGTTGTGGTGTTTCTCTGCTTATCAATCAAGCCTCGCAGGCTCGCAAAAAGAAATGAGATCCAGACTGCGCCACGCAGCTCGATCGAGCGTGTACCACTAAATTGATGTCGTACGTAGCTTAGGCTCACCCGAGCGCGCTGTAGTGAAAGTGGTGTTAACGGTTGCGTTTCGAGGAATGTGGATATTCTACACTGTTGTCGCTTTCTTAGGTGCCATGTCGCGTCTCGGCATCAAGTCTACGAAGCTGTCGTAGGGATAATATGTGCACTCAAGAACGTATTCATATGCTGTTTGGCAAAACGCGGATAGGGAACCCAATGAGAGAGTGGATGCCATCAGTGTAAGGATTCCCGTTCCAGGTTCGGGCAGTCAGGAAGACGCTGAACTATTCTGAGATCTTGGATGTTTCACCAAGGCCTCTGCTTTGGGTGTATCACGATCGAGACGACAATTTGCCAAAGAATTGCGAAGTGAGGAGGCAGGTGGTCGTCATGTCGATAGACAGACTTGAGGTTGAAGAATGATTGAAATCCGCTCGAGTGAACTGTGAGTCCCGCTGGGACCGCTGGGGGTCTAAAATGGAAGTTCTGGTATTTTCTGATCTAGTCATTGTCTTGCCGCATAATGGGCTCCTGATACGTGAGGTCGAAACGGGTTCCTTTACGAGTAGATAGCCAAGTGAAAGAAGAACCCGTCATTCAATTCTACTCTTCAAGGCAATCAACTAAAAGCGCCGCCACAGCGACAAACAAATCCAGAGCTACCTCCTGTACGCCACTTTTCAAAATTTATATTATAAAAAATTAGCGTGATAAATAATACATATGACCATAGCAGCCAGAAAGCTCGGCCTCTCGTCCGATCGGCCATGAGAACCTGGTTAGCGGCCAATTAGTAGTTGGGTGGGTGACCACCAGCGAATACTGGCTGTTGTATGTTTTTCCATATCTTTTTGGTTTGTTTTCCAGTTTCTTCTTAAAGGCCTCCGTCCGTCAGGTCACGTCGTAACCGGGACCCGCCTTTCAAACACTCGTACCTCGGTTAGGAGTTTCACTCACATAATAATACGCTCATCATTTGATAATATCGTTGTTTTCTTATATATCAACGCACACAGTGCTTATTATTAAAAAGTAATTTCATAAATCGATAGAACATGACGTAATTGCATATTAACAGCGATTTTATCATATACATAATTTTATTGATGAAATAATTATGAAATTTTAAATCGATTATTGCATACGTATTTGTTATGTGTAAGAAACTTGCATTGTTTTTATGAATGATTTCTGATTTAAGTACAGCAAATGTCAAAGTCGACTAAATTTGCTTTTCGACTAGTCTTGTTCAGTGACTAACTAGTCATAGCAGTAAGCACGTAACAAATGTCAACAAACAAGAAAAAATCGAAACGTTTTCGCTGAACTAAATATTAATAATCATGTCAGATTACGTATAACAAGTTTTGTCAATCGTTTCATTAATCGTCGCTCTTTTTCAGTTTTTAGTTCTGATTTTTCACGTTCATTCTTGAGTTCACGTAACTATCGATCTGATAGTAATGATTATTCGATGACGACGACGACGTGCTAATCGACACTCGCGATACATGTGATTTTCGCGAGCGAAACTGTCGATCTGATTTTGTCACGATAATTATCGACTTTGTCGCGACAAAAATGATTAACGTAATTACAATAAAAAGCGACGTAATGACAATTTTCTTTTCAAAACGACGACGATGCTTAGTTGATTTGATACTGTTTTCGAATTGTTGAATGATCGTAGTTTTTTTCGATCGACGAAACGATACGTCGAAAAACTGATGCAAATCATCATTGTTAAAATGTTGTCGTTCGTAATTTTCAACAAAATCAATAAATTCGATCAGTTTGACAATGTTTTTTCACTCATCGTAAATTGATTTTCAGTCTTTTCAGCGTATCAAATATTGTGTCACAATAATTTTGTTGTAAATTCGAAAACGTTTGTCTATTATGATTTTTATTTCGAAGTTTTTTTCGAACTCGATATTAAACATTTTTTTTATTTCAATTTCATCTGAAAAATCAGATTTGAAACGTCGATAAGAGTTTTTTTCTGACGATGTCGATTCTAACTGAATGACGAAAATGACGAAATGAATTTGCGAACGAAATGACAAATCTAGTTCGTAAATCAGACGTTTTATTCGTCGTTTGACAAGAAACGAATCGATGCGTTGATTGAACAGCTTTGCGTTAAATTTACTAAATAGAATGTATTTCTTGTGTAATCGTAAGTAAATTTTATCGTCTGACTTGAACAACAAGAAAGTGTGACGTGAATCGTATATGATTTTGATTTTAGTCATGACATATGAAATAACATCGATTGCTTTTCGTTGATGTCGAAAGCGCTCGAAATCGATATCATCGATTTTGATAAACTTGCGAATTAAAACGATTAAAACATCGCGTAATTTGAATTCATAAATCATCTCGTTGAATGAACGATCGATGATAACGTTAAATGCGTTGTTCAATTAAGTTTGCAAAATTGACAAGATTTCAATTCAATCGATGTTCGAATTTTTCGTGATTAAATATCGCAAAACGATTTTCACAATTTGATTTGATCGCTCTGACAAGTCGTCTGTTTGTGCGTGATAAGCGCTGCTCATAAATAAAATAATGTCTAATTTAGCAAAGAAGACGATTCAAAAGTTTGACGTGAATTTTCTGTCTCGATCGAAAATAATGATTTTCGAAATGTTTCAATTCGTTAACAGTAATTTATCAACAACAGCATTGATTCATTGAGCGACAAATCAATCTGTTTTGTCAACTATGACTTGTAATTGACGTGAGATTTTGTTCGTCAAATTGAGTAAAGTGTTCATTTTTTGTTTAAACGATAATGTCAATACGAAATTCATCGTTATTGTATGAAAAAATAATGACGACGTGAAAATGAACATTAATTCATCATACGAATTATGTCGTTTGATTTGATTGAGCTGACACTCAAAACAGTGTCGCAAATACATTCGCAATTTTCTCGACATTGTTGACATATATATTGTTTTCATTAGTCGTCGATAGACACGATGATAATCAACGTGAAAATTGTCGTCGTGCGTCATCTTGAAAACGTCTTGTTGACAAATTTCGAATATACATAGTTTAAATTGTTCAAATTCGTAATCATTGTTTTCATGAATATGATAAATTAGTTCGTCGATTAATTGAAAATCAATGTCAATTCGTCGATTGTTAATTTGACGATCGATTTGTGATATTTGCGACAGATTTTTTGTGACAAATTGTGATGTAATCGACTGTTGATTAAACAAAACGTCAATTGATTGCTTTGTCGTTTGCGAAAAATTTTTTGTAATTGACGATTGTGTAATTGAACTGTCGAAAGATTTTTGCAAAACTTTTTTTTTTTCATTGACTAATCGCGCATTAAAAGATTCGAGCATCGTCAAAATTTTGATTCAAATTTTATCAAATTGATAATTTTGTCGAAATTTTAATTTGAAATTTTCGAACATTGTTATCAAATCGCTATTGTAAACATAGATGACATCGTTTTCCGAATCTATCATGTTTTCATGAAAGTTCTCGATGTCAAATACATCGTTTTTGTCGTTAAACATACAGTTATTGATAAACAATCGACTAAAAACGTCAAATATGATGTGTGATTTGTCGAGTTTGTAACGTACGTCTAATCGAAACTGAAATAGATAAGTTGAAACGCGTATTAGTTTCATATTTAATTTATTCACATTGCTAGTGATAAGTTTGATTTGACGAGTTATGAAAAAATTGACAACATGATCGATATATATGATTGTAACATGTTTAAATGTTTCAATTAAATGTTTAATTCGTTTCATTAATCAGATCAGATCGATCATTTTTAACTCGATAAATCAATATTTTTTTTCAACAAACGTCAACATTCGACTAAAAAACATGATTGATTCGACGTTTTTTCGCTTGAATGACGTTGACGATAATTTGATTTCGAAAGCGTTTTTCAAATCGACGTCGTTGAATAACGATTGTTTGTTTTTGTCGTTTTTAAAATGATACATCATAACGTCAAAATCTTTGCGCGATTTATCAACGTCGACGTACAAACGATACAATATTCGATTAGAATTTTGATGTATTAGTCAGCTAAAGCGATTGAACGAATTTTGTAATTGACGATATGAATTTTTTTTTGTTTTCGTCGAATTGTGAATCGAAATACGTTTGCTGAAATTTTTACGAATTTTGTCAACATTCGACGATGAGATTTTTAACAGCATAATTTTTCGTTTGTTCAAAGCGTCAGACTTTTGAGCGTAATAAAAAACAAAATTTCGTAATCAATCGATCATGTTTAGATAAATTTCTAGATTTTTGAAAATGCGTGAAAATCGTAATTTGAAAATGACAATTAGTTTTTTTTGTGTCGTTGACAGATCGAATCGATCAATTTTTTGTTTCAACAATGAGATAATAAAGTATTCTAAATACGTCTTTGATGATTTCAATGTTATGTTGAATTTGACGAATAGCGAAAACATTTAATTGAAATGACGTAAATGTTTTTCAAAAAAATGATTGAACATTACAATGTCATTTACGTATGCTCGAGCAAATGCTCGATATGCGCGAAATATGTCGTCGATTTTTCGCTGTACGTAAACAGAATTATTTTTAAAACTCATGACGATTACATTTCATTGCTCATTATTTTTATGAGTGACAACGATAAGTTTGTGACGATTTGCAATTTTCATTAGTCATTGATGAAAAAAACTAGTACAATCGAAAATATTGATGTAAACACATTCGATTACAGCAAATATCAAATCGAATTGAAATTGCATCGAATAAACATCAAACTGAATTATTTTGTTGAGATTTCGAATATCGACTACTATTTTGCTCTTGCGTTTCGACGATTTGTCAGATAAATAAATCGTTTTTCATATTACAAAGCAAAAATATGCGTACGAAATGAGTTGTGTAATTCAGTTCATTTTGTTTTGTTTATGTAATTCGTCGAATTTTTTGTCAATTACATCGCGATTTTGTTTGTTTAATTTGAAAACGCGTGTTGAATTTGATTTCGCGTCAAATATCGTATTTATTGACATTCAATTTTTTTTCGATATGTTGACGATATTTGTCGTTTTTTTTTGTCAGATGTTGAAATAAATTTTCGCAATGATAAATAGTTTAACATAGACGAATTCATCGTCGTAAATGATAATGTCATTAAACAGCGTGTGTTTCATGCTAACGAATGTTAAATTCGTAACTTTCGATATGTTAGAAATTGAAAAATTTCTCGACGTCGATTGAATAGCTGACATAATAAATTCGTGAAAAATTTTCTCAAAAGCGATTAATTCGATTACATCAACGATGATTCATTTGACAATTTTTTCTAATCAATCAAATGATTTGACGATTAAATGTCGATTCTTCGATGCGACTAAAAAGCAATTTTTTTCGTTGTAGTCGTTCAATTTATTTAGTTTGAAGTTGCGCGATATTGTAATCGACTGATTTGTCGAATTACGTACTTGAACGACAATAAAATTGACATCGATGATGTGAGCAAAAAAATCATCCTTTGCTTTTAATCGATTATTTTTTAATGAATGAAAGAAGTAATCACGATTTGTTGATAGTGTTTGTTCGCGAATCTTGACGAATACAATTATGTGAATATGCGAAAATATGATTAATTGTTTTAAAAATTTGACGACTCGATTCATTCGTCTGTCACGAAAAATGACATGCAATTTCGTTGTCACGTCGCAACTGTTTATAGTGACAATTTGTTTGTCGACATTTATAATCATCTTTTTTGATGTTAGGACGTTCATTTCAATGAATATTTTGATTGACAAGTTGTCAATCAGATGAATTTCACGTGTGAAATGAGTTTTGACAAACGTGTCAACGATTGTCATTTCAAATATATAAAAGTCGATCATAACGTATTCGAAAATATCGTGTCAAATCGTATCGATGTTTCGTATTCGAATCGACTCGCTGATTTTAAAAACGAAAATCTTTGATAATCGATTTAAAATGTATCGTCTATTTTCAATTGACATGATAATATCGTTATTTAGACAGAATTCGTCAACTGACAATTCTGACGAAATGTTGACATGTATGCAAACGTAATGTCACGATCGAAAATCGTAACTCTTATTGTGCTTTTTGTTGACGATAGACTCAATGACGAAAACATTTTTCGATGCATTGAAATTGACAATTGAATCGACACGACATTGTCTGACGTGTCTGTGCAATTTGTTGTTTGAGTAAAAAAGTTCATTGCAACGTCGACAAGTGAAAATTCGTTCGTCAACGATTATTGCTGACATTTCATCTGAAATAATCATTGTAATTGACTGACTGATATAGTTGACTTGCGTAATTTCAAATTGTAATGAGTTTTGATTTTTTGATTCGTTGATGTTTTCGTTGAATTCGTCATCAAAATAATTATCGTCATCGTAATGAACATTAGTTTGATCAAAATGCGCGTTCGTTTCATCGATTTGATACGTTTGTCAAAATTTTTCGAAAAAGATTTTCTCGATTTCGATTGACTGATTTTCTTGATTTGTATTGTAAAAAACTTTTGCAAATCGTTGCTTGTTGAAATCAAACGAGCGAAACGATTGACGTTGCTGTTAAAACGATGATTGTTGATAAAAATCGAACGCGTTTGATACGACGTTTCGATTTGACGATTCAACTATCTGTTTCAATGACAGCGAGACAAACAAAGTCAATTGTTGAAACGATGCGTTTGAATATTGATTTTTTTGTTGTTGTCGATTTTGATAAACACGATTCTGATATTGATTGAAATTCTGAAATTGATTAAAAAAATTCTGAAAGTCAGTCGACACGAATGCTTGCTGAAATTCAAATTGATAAAAACGTTGATAATTATCGAGTTGATAATTGCGATTTCGATTGACATTTAACATATCACGCTGTTGAAATCGCTCACGTTCTTGTTTGTTTTTATTTTTTTGTGATTCATCACGTCGTGACGAATTGAATTGATTAGCGACAAGTTTTCATCATGAATTTTTCTTATCATTTAATTCACGAAGAAAATCATTCATTCTAGTGACGTGAATGAATTTCGTAACATGCAGTTGAAAATTTGAATCGAAATCGTTTCAAATTTGCAATAACTGATTGAACAACGATAATTCGATCGACTTGTCTAATCGAATGACGAATTGAACATAATCACGAGATAATCGTTGATTGAACGCGTTTTGCATAATGTATCGTTTTGTGACAAACGTTTTCATAATTCTGAATGTTGATTTTCGAAATTTTGTTATCAACGCGTTTTTTCACTCAGTTAATTCGATATTCATTGTTAACAAACGCTTTTTCATGTTTGTCAACAACGAAATATGTCAAGTCAAAACATTTCTTTTTAAACATCGATACAAATTATCACGAATCAACTCGACATTCTGTGTGTTGACGAAATTTTTAATTCGATTGACGAAAACGCGCACGTCACGAAAATCGTGTCTTCATTGATATTTTTTAGTGACGAATCGATTGACGCTGACTTGTCATCGTGATTGAAATCAAAAAATTTTAACTTTTTGACTACAAAGCGATTGAAATCGTCAGCAGTATTGTCGTCAACGAAATCGATTAATTCTGACGATTCTGATTGTTTTGATTGTTTTGATTGTTTTGTTGATTCAGCGAGTTCAATCACATTTTGCTGATCGTTGATCATTTGTTGCATTTTATCAAACATTGTGTTCATCATGTTTTGCATCGAGTTGTCAATTGCTGCTTGCACAACGAAATCGATAACGACATTGTCGATATTGTCATCAATGTCAATCATATTGCTTGACGATGTTGATTTTATTGACTGTTCGTAAATGATTTTTTCGATCGACGTTTCGCGTGTTGTAATCGAATTGCTATTGATAAATTGATTATTATCGACTTGTTGACTATCGATAATAAAGCGATGATTTGAATCAATGATAAATGAATAACTGAATGCTTTGACAAATGATCGAGAAATTAACGATTTCATCGACAAATTAACAATCGATTGATTTTTTTTTGATATAGAAATATCGTTGACTTGATAAAAACGTTCTGCGAAACGAAAAGTTGAAAAAATCGACGATGCTTGTTTTTCGAAAATAAGAAAATGTCGTTTTGACGTCGAATTGCTGATTTTCGAATTTTCGATAAATGATGATCGATAGACTGATCGCGTCGAATCAAGAACTTGAAAAAGATCAAGAATTTGATTCGAAAAAATCGAATCAAGTCTGAAATGTAGAGTTTGAAACTTGTCTTGACGTCAAACTCAAGTTTTTGATTTTAGTGTCAAATTCAAATTCAAGTCGACATATTCGATTTGAAATTTGTCTTGACGTCAAATCAAACTTTTTTTTTGAATTTGAAATTTGATTTGAAAAGCTTGACTTGACTTGAAATACTATTGATAAAAAATAATAAAAATAAATTTTATTCTTACAAACTTTACTGAAAAGAAAAAAATACTGAAAGAAATTTCAGACATGAATAATGAATAATGAATTTTGATAATGCAATTTGAAAAAAAAAAAAATTGATCATTATTCACAGACAAATGATAATGCATGATGATAATGCATTTTCGTTATCTAGTCAAATTAAAAATCGAACATTATGAAATTTGCATCGTTCGTATTTTTGTTGATTTCGAATTCGTTCTCGTCATCGAAATTTTTCACGTTGTTTTTTTTTTCGTCATCGTCGTCGCTTTTTGCATTTTTCTTTTTTTTGATGATATTGAGAAATTCGATTTTAATATTTCGATTTTTCGCATTGTGCGAAAAAACAAAATTTTTAATTGTTTTTCGCATTTCTTTCATCGCGTCAACAAAATTCGTCGTTTTCAATGCGCGAATTTTTTTATCATCATAAAGAACGCGTTGCGCGATCAATTTCGTCATTGAATACAAATATTTTTCTATTGCGCTTTGTGTTCGTTCAATGTTTTCATCGTTTTGAAATTGAAATGAATCATCAATGAAATCAACAGATTTTGATATTCAATATTCATTGATTGTTGCGAAAATTCGAAATTAACTGTTTGACGTATAATTTCGATTGCATTTTTTTTGACATCGTTTTGTCGTGTTTGTTCGTCGAGCTTTTTTTTGTTTTGTTGATAAATTTCATTTTTCAAAAAACACGTTAAAAATTAATTAGAAATCGCAATTTTTATATGTATTATTCGATTGCATTATCATGATTGTCGTTTTCAATACGAACATCGAACACTTTTTTTTTGTCATTTTTTTTCAAAATTTTACGATTTTTTTCATCAAATTCAAATCAAACAACAATTTTCATCAAATTTTTTTGAATTTGATCATAGCGACATTATCGACATTTTGTGCTTTGTACAGTTTGATTTGAATATTCGATCAATGTTTTTTTTTTTCGCGATTAACGATATTTTTTGAATTGATCGAATAAATTTTAACAAATGTAAATTGTGCGAATTCGAACATTTTGAATGTAAATATCAGCACGATAATGCGACAAAATAATGCATCATTTTTGAACAATGTTTAAAACGTACGTCGAGTATGAATCAATATCAAATAATCGATAAAATTGAAAACAGATTTGTGATTGAATTCATCAACAAACGTGTTGCGATAAACAGTTGAATCATATCTGAAAACGAAAAGTAAATCAAATTTGAAAATTCAAATTAATGTTTACTCGTCAAGTTTGTGAACTTGTGTGCAATAAAATTGATTAACATCGATAATGCGATATGATCATGCATTCAACTTTGAAACGAAAAATAACGAATATTACACACGAAAATAATCAAATTTGACAAGTGATTTATCAATATCGAGAAAAAAAAAACTGAAAATGTTATAGAAAGTCGATCGAAAATTGTCGACACGCGACTGTTGCGCTTATCGAAAAAATTTAAACGTCGAAATTAAAAGCAATATTTCGATGCAAAAAATCTAATCAAGCATTCAACACGATCGCATCGATATTTTCGTAACGTTTGCAAATAATGCAAATCTGTATCGCGAGAAAATGAATTTATTAATTGATGAACAACAATCGATTCATCGCATGTTTAATTTTGTAATCAATGACATTTTTATTAAATTTTCATTTGTAACAACATTAGATAAATAAGATAATGCATGAAAATAATGTAAACTAACGAAATTTAAAATATTTCGACGTTCATTCAAAATTTAAAAATTTTCAAAACGTTCAATCAACAGCTGCTATTACTATGACGATGAATGAAAACGATAAAAATATTGTTGATGATATTTCAACGAAAAATGTGAACATTGATAAAAATGATAATGCAAAAAGATAATGCATAAACTAACAAATGATAAAACGTTTTGTTGAAGAAATTGCATTGTTTGTTTCGTTTTCAATCAATATTTCGTCGATCAATTGAAACGTTTTTGCGAACGTTGTTCGAAAATTTAAATCGAAAATCGCTGCTGAAATGTTTATTGAATTTGTTAATGATAAAAAATCTGAAAAAGCGCGAAATGATGAAATCGTTGATATTAATAGTCATAATGACTTTTCGTTTTGTAAATCGAATAATGCATGACGATAATGCATAAATTAACAAATCATCGCAATTGCTGAAGATGAAAACATTCAAAAAAAATTCGAAATATCAACATTTCAAATGTTTGAAAGTCGAAAAAATGTCGAAAACGATGAATCGAATAAAAAAATATTTGATGAAAATGAAATCAAAATTGTTCACAAATTCGATATTCATGATATTGTCATTATTCATATTGAATTCGAAAATGATGATCAAATTTCAAATAAATCGAATAATGCGTCAAAGTAATGCACAAATTCACAAATCGAAACACGCGTCATGAAAAAAACAAATCGACAAATGAATAATGACATTGATGTGAACAAAAACAAAACGTCGATCACAAAACGAATAAAAATGAACATGATCGCGTTCAAATTTTTCGCGTTTAAATTTTTTGCGTTCAAGTTTTTTGCGTCGAAGTTTTTCGCGTTCAAATTTGTCAATAAATCGAACAAAAAATCAATCGCAAAACGTTTGAACTCATTAATTTAAAAAAAAGTCGCGAACAAATCGATAATGCATTCAAATCATGCGTTATCGAATATTGATTAACACATCAGTAAAAGCACAAACGAACAAAATTCGAAATGATTGCATTGCGCGAAATCAAACGTTTTCAAAAAACGATTGAATTTTTAATTGCAAAAAAATCGTTCGTGAAATTTGTGAAAAAAATGATGCAAAACATAAAGAAAAATGTCAAAATTCAAACATCGATTTTTGAAATTTTGCAAAAAAATATCGAAACGTTTGTCACAAAAATGTTTGAAAATAAATCAAATGCGTTATTTTGCGCATTATTTTGTTGATTAATTTTTATGAAATGATTAATGCAAAGACGATTCATGCGAAACGAATGACTGTTCAAATGAAGAATATTCATTTTGTTCGAAAAATTTTGAAAATGTTTGTGAATAACAATGTTTCAATCATTTAAACACAATGTTATTTCTGTTGAGTAATTAATTTACATAATTTGAATTCGTGTTTGAATTGTTTTTCATATCAATATTTGTCATGCGTGAATTGAAAATTAAATGATAATGTATGATGATAATGCATTTTCGTTATTTAATCAATTTAAAAATCGAACATTATGAAATTTTTATCGTTCGTATTTTCGTTGTTTTCGAATTCGTTTTCGTCATCGAACTTTTTCACGTTGTTTTTTTTTTCGTCATCGTCGTCGCTTTTTGCATTTTTTTTTGATCGCATTGAGAAAATCGATTTTAATATTTCGATTTTTCGCATTGTGCGAAAAAGCAAAATCATTAATTGTTTTTCGCATTTTTTTTATCGCGTTAACAGAATTCGTCGTTTTTAATGCGCGAATTTTCATATCGTCATAAAAAACGCGCTGCGCAATCAATTTCATCATTAAATACAAATATTTTCTTATTGCGTTTTGCACGCGTTCAATGTCGTCATCGTTTTGCATTTAAAGTGAATCATTAATGAAATCAACAAATTTTGACAAATTTTGACATTGAAAATTCATCGATTGTTGCGCAAATTCGAAATTTGCTATTCGACGTATGATTTCGATTGCATTTTTTTTTGCATCGTTTTGTCGTGTTTGTTCGTCGAATTTTTTTTTATTTTGTTGATAAATTTCATTTTTCAGAAAGCACGCTAAAAATTAATTAGAAATCGCAATTTTTATATGCATTATTCGATTGCATTATCATGATTGTCGTTTTCAATACGTGCATCGAACATTCTTTTTTTATCATTTTTTTTCAAAATTTTGCGATTTTTTTCATTAAATTCAAATCAAACAACAATTTTCATCAAATTTTTTTTGAATTTGAACACAACGACACTGTCGACATTTTGTGTTTTGTACAATTTGATTTGAATATTCGATCAATGTTTTTTTTTTTCGCGATTAGCGATATTTTTTGAATTGATCGAATAAATTTTAACAAATGTAAATTGTGCGAATTCGAACATTTTGCATGTAAATATCAACACGATAATGCGACAAAATAATGCATCATCATTGAACAATGTTCAAAACGTACGTCGAATATAAATCAATACGAGATAATCGACAAATTTGAAAACAAATTTGTGATTGAAATCATTAACAAACGTCATGCAATAAACAATTGAATCATATCTGAAAACGAGAAAAAAAACAAACGTGAAAATACAAAATAATGTTTAATCGTCAAGTCTGAAAATTTATTTGCAATAAAGTTGATTAACATCGATAATGCGATATGATAATGCATACAATCTTAAAATATTCACAACGTAAGTGATAAAGCGAAAAATAACGAATATTACACAAGAAGATAATCGAATATGCGAAATGATTTATCAATATCGAGAAAAAAAAATTGAAAATGTTATAGAAAATCGATCGAAAATTGTCGACACGCGATTGTTGCGTTTATCGAAAAAATTTAAACGTCGAAATCAAAAGCAATATTTCGATGCAAAACATTTAATCAAACATTCAACACGATCGCATTAATATTTTTGCAACGTTTGCAAATAAAACAAATCTGAATCGCAATGAAATGAACTTATTGATTGTTGAACAGATTTCGATAAAACGTATCGACAATTCTATTGAATATTCATTTGTAACAATAATAAATAAATAAAATAATGCATGAGAATAATGCGTTGATTAACATTAATTAAAACATTTTAATTTATATTCGAATCGCAAAAAATTTGAATTATGTTTTCGTATCGAATAACATCGATGTCAAAACTTCAATTTTATAAATCAATTTTTCAATGTTGTCGATCATGAAACAAACATAAATGAAAATAACGAAAATAATATTGATGATAATTCGAAAAATGTTCAAAACACGAATAAAAAATAATGCATGAAAATAATGCATAAATTAATAATTTTCAAAATTTATGTTCGAATCATGAAAATTGATTTGTTTGTTTCGTTTATAACGAATATTTAATCGATGTTCAAATTTAATGTTTTGAAAAACTTGATGCGAATATTTAAAACGAAATCAATCGATACGAAATTCGTGAAAAATCAGAAAAATGATGAAATCATTGATGTCAATAATAATATCAATAGTAATAATAGTTTTTTCTTGATAAATCAAATAATCGATTCAATATAAAATAATGCTCGTAAATTAACAAATTATAACAATTGTTAAAAATACGAAAATTTTAAAATGATTTCGCAATGAAAACGACTCAAAAATTTGAAAATCAAAAAATGTCGAAAACAATATTTCGAATGAAAAAAATATTGATAATGAAAATGAAAGAAATTTGAATGCAAATCAATTCGATAATAATAATTTTGACGATAATAAAACGAATAACGATAACGATATTCGAATTTTTGAATAAATCGAATAATACGTCAAAATAATGCACAAATTAACAAATCGAAAAACGTCATTATGAAAAAAAACAAATCGACGAATAAATAATAGATATTGATGTGAACAAAAACAAAACGTCAATAATTAAAAATTACAAAAATTGATTTTATCGCGTTATTTTTTTATCGCGTTCAAATTTTTGCGTTCAAATTTTTGCGTTCAAATTTTTGCGTTCAAATTTTTTTGCGTTCAAATTTTTTGCGTTCGTTCGAAATTTTTTTGCGTTCAAATTTGCAATTTCAATTTAACAAAAAATCAATCGCAAAACGTTTTAAAATATTCAAATTCAAAAAAAAAATGACAAAACAAATCGATAATGCATTCAAATTAAGAAAATGCGTTATCGAATATTGATTAATACATCAATAAAAACACAAACGAGCAAAATTCGAAAAATGATCGCATTGCGCGAAATTAAACGTTTTTAAAAATCATTGAATTATTAATTGCAAAAAAATCGTTCGCGAAATTTGTGAAAAAAATGATGCAAAATGTATTTGACGATTTTGTTATCGAATTTCAAAACAAAAAAAAAAATGTCAAAATTCAAATATCGATTTTTGAAATTTTGCAAAAAAATATCGAAAACGTTTTTACAAAAATGTTTGAAAATAAATCAAATACATTATTTTTGCGTATTATTTTAATAATTAATTTTTATGAAAATAAATAATTCATCTAAAAAACGATTCATGCGAAAACGAATAATTTTTCAAATAAAAAATATTTATTTTGTTCGAAAAATTTTGAAAATGTTTTGTGAATGCAAATCAATATCGATTTAACAATCATTTAAACACAACGTTAATTTTGTTGAATAATTAATTTACATAATTTAAATTCGCGTTTGAATTTTGTTTTTCAAATCGATATTTGTTATGAATGAAATGAAAAATTGAATCGATTAACATTTAAAAAAACGCGAAATGTCAAATTATGTATATATTTAACGATTTTGTTGTCGAATTAAATCAAAATCATATAAAACGAAAACAAAATTTTTTGTCAAATATGACGTAACAAAATATAATCAATTTTCATGTTGTTTATAATTGATTTCGATTTATAACAATATTTAGAATGAAATAATAATAATATGATAAATGATTTTTCGATCAATTTTGAACAATACATTATATCATTATTTTCATTTTAATTTTTGAATTGTTAAAATTTTATTTATGTTTTTCAAATAACGCAATATAAATATGATTTTTAATTTTTGCATTAAAATTCGTGCAAAACAAAATATTAAAATCGAATTATTCGAATATTTAATTTTTCAAAAAATCAAAAATTTAAATAAAACAAAACAAATCAATAACAATATTTTTTTTTTAATATGAAATTTTTGAATTTTTTTTTATTTAAATTTTATAATAAAAAATAAAATATCGATTTTAATTGCTGTCAAAAATAAAAAAAATAATAAAATATTATTCGATTAATTTCGTATATAAATTAAAACAATACGATTTGATATGTTATTTCAAATATATTATATATGTTTATATAAATCATTTTAAATTACAAAACATCAAACATATATTATTTATATTACAATCATAAAATTTATAATTATATTATTATTTTATTATATTTATATTTTTATGAAATAAAATGACAACGATTTTATAAAATTTTTAAAACAAAATAAACAAAAGATTTTGAATGATTTTTTAAAAAATATCTCATTGAAAAATAAACTAATAAAATCTGAAGATTACGAATTTGAACATTTCGTTCGAATTATTTTTCGATTTTAATTTTGATTTAGAAATAGTACTAAATAAAATCAACTACGATTCGAAAATTTGTTTTGAAACTTAAATATTCTATATTTATCTGTTGTGAAATTAAAATCGTTATTAAATGCGAAATCGAACAAAATTGCGATCGCAAGAAATTCTATTATTTTCGTTAATTTTATCAGATTTGATAAATTTTAAAAATTTTTACGACAAAGTTTTTTTAAAAACGATTTGATCGATTTTAATTTCAAAATACTTGTTTATATATAATATAATATTGAAATAAAATCAATTTATCGAATTATTTCGTACGTTTTTATTGTGATTATATTTCATTTTATTAATTGTTTAAATTATTATTTCGTACGTTTTTATGTGATTATATTTTAATTTCAAATTGTTTGTATTTTTTAAAAATTTCAAATATTTTATCAAATATTTGTATCATATATATGTTTGAATTTGAATTGAAAAAACGTTTATATTGAATTTCAAATTTTTAATTTTAAAAATGTATTTCAATTAAATTTTAACTTTTTCAAAATTCGAATATAATTAATATCAATATTCGTTTTGAAAATTTCAATTGATTGAATTTTTCAATGAAAAATTTATGACATTAATTTTTATATACGAATTAACATGTTCAATAATTTTTTAATTAATTTAATATTTTTGTTTTGAACAATTATTCGTTTTGCATGAATAATTAATTTGTTAACAATTAATAAATATCAATAAAATTATGATTTCAAAATTCGAACAATTAAAAAAAATATTTATTTTCGAATATATCAATGACATAAATTTCGATTGTTTTTTATAATGTTTTCAAAACATTTGTTTAAATTCGCATTTTGACATTTTAATCAATTATTTTAAACAAAATTTTTCGAATTATTCGTTGAAATGACAATTTTGATATCATAAAATCAATCGACTTTTGATATTTTCGAATTTTTTTAAAAACATTCAATCGCGTTTTGTTTTTGATTCAATAAAAATCAATTTGTACGAATCAAATAAATTATCAATATACATTATTTTTTTTTATTTCGATTTTTTGTTCGAAACATTATTCGAAACAATTTTACGCGAAATTTCAAAAACGATCAAATCGATTTGAGAATTTTTTTGTTAAATTACGAATTTTTTTTTTGCGCGAATTTTTTTTTTAACATCATTTTCACGATTTTTATTTCGTGAATTTTTAATTCGTTTATTCACGATTTTTTTTCGCGAATTATTATTGATTTGAAATTGATCAATTCGTTTTTGAATCGTTAAAAATGCGACGATATTTTCGTTCGTAACAATATCGTTAAATTTCGATATTTTTCGCGATTTTCGATGCACATTATCAATATTTTTTTCGAAATTTTCAACAAACGAATTGATTTTTTCATTTTTTTTGTTTTCGACATTATTCAAAAATTTCGTGATCACGATATTTAAAAAATCATTTTTCAATTTTTAATCGTCAAATGCATTATTATCAAACATTATTTCGATTCATTTTATCGATGATTTTTTCGAAATTTTCAACAAACGAATTCGTTTTTTTATTTTTTTTGTTTTTGACATCGTTCGAAAATTCGATGATCATTGTATTTGAAAAATCAATTATTAATATTTAATTGTCGAATGCATTATTATTAAACATTATTTCGATGTATGTTATTGTTGTTTTTTTTTTGTTTTTATTCGTGTCATTCAATTCAAATTTTAAACATTTTTTCAAAATCGAAAAATCGATATCAATATCGTTTTTCATGAATGTTTTATCGTTTTGCGAATTGAAATTTTCAATTTCGAAAATGTTTGAATTTTGAAAATGTTTTGATAAATTTGTCGTTGAAAAAAATTTTCGAACAAATTTTGTTGTTTTATCAATAATATATTCAAACAATAAAATGAAAAATACAAATTTTCAAATTTTATAAAATTCATGTTTGTTTGCGTTACGAAATAATTTATCAAATAAATTATTAATAATAAATTAATTAAAATATTAAAATGAAAATTGAAAAAAAAAATCAACGTTTATACGATTCGAAAATTAAATTTTGCAATTATATGCGATTATGCGCAATTTAATTAATATTTTCGATGTTTTGATTGAATACAAATAATTTATGCATTATTTGTTTGCATTATCGATGATTATTGCAAATTTCATTTCAAATCGTTTATTATTAAATTTTGAAATCATAAAACGAAACATTTTTTTTATTAAACGACGAAAATAATTATTCATCGCAATTTTTTTATTTTCGTTTTTTCATCGTTTTAATAAATTTCAAATTTTCGAAACAACATTTTTAAATTTTGCATTTATCGTTCGATTATAATATTTGATTATTATCGTTTTTTCAATCGTTTTTTGATTTAACATTGTTCGATTATATTTACAAATTCGACGTGTCAAATTGAAAATTCGTTTTATTTTATCGATGAAACAAAACAAAACAAAATATTTTCGTCATTCGAATCAATCGAAAAAATTCGAAACATTATCGTTTCAATATTGTCAATTAAAATTTTTTTCATGATTGATATAAAAAATAACGTTCGATTTCGTTTTGTGATTGTTTCGATTTTCGATTCGATCGCAAAATCGAATTAATAAAAAAAAATTATTGTTTTGTTAAATTGAATTTCAATACATTATTTTGATGTATTATTTTTTTATCGAACGATTGAAAAATAACGCGTTGAAAATTATCATATATTTTGTTATTATAATGATTTCGATAATAATTCAAAAATCGTTTACGAACGTCATTGATATACGCATGTTTTTTTTCGTTTGTGATTTTTTCGAAATTTTGATTTTTATTTCAAATTTCATAAATCGACAATTTGTTAATTGAATTTAAAATATTAACAAAATCGTATATCAATTCATTATTTTTTTTGTTTTAACATAATATTTGAAAAATTTTTGAATAATTTTCGCACAAACAATTAAAATTAATGATTTGTCGAAACATTGATTTTGTCGTATTGTATCATTGAAATAATTCAAATGATCGTATAAATAATTGAAAATTTTAAATTCAATTTGTATATTGATATTCGTGATTCGAAAAACAATCAACGTGATTTCGTAAAATGTTTTTAACATGTTTTCGAAAAATAAAATTTGATTTCAATTATCATCAAATATTCGAATTTTGACAATTTTAACATCGTTACGATTTTTTTGAATTTATTTATCAACGAATCGTCGAAATTGATAAACACGTCGTATCATAAAATAACAAAAATTTCAACGAATTTTGACATTTTGTTTCAATTTTCGAAAACGTTTAATTTTTGTTTTTTTTTGTAATTTCACAAAGCGAATTTTTCGTTGCGAAAAAAAATTGATAACAATCGTCAAAACGCGAATTTGATTATTTTGTTAACGAATGCATTATTTTTTTGCATTATCGAATTGATTTATTTTCTTGACGATTTTTGACATTTTTGTATTTTGTTCAATGTCATCGATTTGATCATTTTTCAAATTTTGAATAACATTATCGTTAATAATTTCGATTTCAATCGAATTGATAAAATTTTGTGCGATTAAATTGCACACATGAATTAAACAATTCATGAAATTTTGTTTCACATTTCATTTAATTTGCATTTCAATCATCGTTAAATTCAATAATTTTTTGAAAATGCGATTATTGAATGCATTATCGATCGTGATTGTCATTAATTTTTTTGTTATTTCATAAAATTTTAATATTGACATCAAAAAATTTAACATTTTTTTTTTCATGACAAACATTTAACGAAACAAAATCGATAAATTTTTTTTGATATTGAAAATTGATATTCATTCAATATATCATCACATTTAAATAAGCGATTTTTTGTTGATTGAATCAAACATTTAACGAAATAAAAATTCGATCAACATTTTTCAATTGATTTTTCAATTGATCACGAATTTTTTCATAATTTTTCGTTACAAATTGATTTAATTTGATGCGATATGATAATTTCAAAATGAATCGATTCATTTTCAAACATATTCGAAAATGTTCGTTTTCGATCGTTCGATAAAAAAAATCACAAACAATAAAAATTTTGATTAAATGTTTTTCAAAAATTTTCGTCGAATGTTGCACGAAAATCGAATTTGTTTTTTTTTAATAAAAATAAATAAATGCATTATCAATATGCATTATTCAACAAATTTACATTGACATTTTCGAAAAATTCGATTATTTTTTGAAAATCAAACGACATTGTTCGATTTTTTTTTTCAATTTTAAAACGATGTTTTGCGTTTTTCAAATGTTTGTTCATGACGTTGATGTCGTCATTTGCGTTTGACGAATATTGTTGAATTTTATAACATGTTTTACAAACAATCATTGATGTTTCGTCAAACATTTTCGTTATTTGAACAAATTTTTGTCAACATGAAACAATTTTATTTTTTTGTTCGATCAATGTGAATTATTGTATTTTGTTTGAATTTTGTTCAAAATATTTTCATCAAAATTGATTTGTTTTCATCATGTTTAAAAAACATTCGAATTTTTTTTTTTTTCAAAATACATATTTTTTATTGTTATGAAAATTAAAATCAAAATGTTTTGTTCGAAATTTTTTCGTCAATTTGATTATTTGATTTTGACGATAATCAAAAATTGAAATTATCGATAATTGAAAATTGTGATAATTATCAAAAATTGAAATGATTGATTGTTGAAAATTGTCAATTGACATATCGTTATCGTCGTTCATGATGAACGAACTTTTTAAATTTTGAATTGAAAACGAAAAAAAATTCGAAAACAAATCGAAATTCGACATTTTATTTGACATTTGAATAAATGATAAAAATAATGCAAAATGATAATGCAATTTGAAACATTAATTGTATATAACACGAAATCAAATTTCAAAATAATGCACAAAAATAATGCAAATATAATAATTGCAATTGTTCGATGAAAATTTTGAATCAAAAAATAATATAATTCAAAAAATAATAAATTGTCGAAAAAATTGATAATAATTTCGAATACAAAATAATATTATGATTATCACGTTTGATTTATATGAAATAATGCAAAAAAAAAATTCGAAAACTTTGAAAAAAAACATTTATAATTAATATCAAAAATATCGCGAAATAATGTAATACGTCATGAAATTAAAATTTTTGACGAATCAAATCAAATTCGACATCGAAATTTGAAATTTGATTCAAATTCAAATCAAATTTTGACATTTTGATTTGAAATTTGATTCAAATTCAAATTTTTTAACGTGTCAAAAATTTGAACTTGATTCAAATTCAAATTCAAATCGAAATTTTCGATTTGCAAATCGAATCAAATCGACGCATTCGAATTTGAAATTTGATTCGACGA